>VXAD01010151.1:0-151417 GCA_013399195.1 Dicrurus megarhynchus
GCCGCCGCTCTCGGGCTCCGCTGGCCCTGCCTGTCAGTGGCTGTAGCGTTTGGGGCCCTCGCTGTTGGCAGCCGCCGGCCTGCGCTGGCAGAGACCCCCACGGTCGGGGTGCGCCCGGTGCAGGAACGGCAACAAACCGGTATCTGGTTTGTTGTTTAAATTCTGTGCTCGGTTTTCAGGGCAGTCATTGAACCGCTGCAAACGGCGGTAACCTCTGCTGGCTGCAGCGTGGGCTGACAGAGCTCAATAGCTGCTTAACCCTAGGGCTGCCCTTGGCCGGCTGGGTCCCGTGGTTCAGTGACTGCTGAATACATCTTCCATTTAAATAGCAAACATGCACGGTTTCATGTGCACACACATGTATGTGCACACCTGCAGGATGAGAAAGATCAGTTCCCTTCCAATGACCAACTGGAGCCTTAGCGCATGAGACTTGATTTTAGACATCTTGTAAATGTAGGCAAGCAAGTGTTGACAACTGATTGTAATGTAATGACAGGTTTGTGTTTATAAATATGTGCGTATGCATGTAAAACTGCATTATGAACAACTTACAAGTAACTGTATAGTTACAATGTGTAATACATATATGTAGAGACAAACTGATTATAATGCAGTTTAAACAAACATTTACACTTTGTCAGCTCTTAGTGGTGCTGTGTAATTATACAGAACAGGGAGAAGTCAGATGGAGTATTCAGACCTTTTACAAAACCAGTCTGAAAATCAGGAGGTTTTAGGCTGAATGCTAGCTAACCTGTTAGATGTACTGGAAAAGTTGTAGTAGTAGGTTGATTTCCATTTGAGCAGTGATATGGGAAATAAATTTTGATTATGGTGCAATACACGCTTTTTGGAGAGATAGAAAGAAATTCCAGTACTTGGCAAAGAAGTGAGCACAGTAGACATGTACAAAATTCAGAAGTGGAGGATTGACTGGGAGAAGAGTGGAGTCAATGAGGGTGAGGAAGGTTTGACTGTCTATAAAAGAAGAAAAGGTCCTGAATGCATACATCAAGTAGAAACCATGAATGTGCATCAATAGCCTGTAGCATGTAAGACTCGAGGCAGGGGCAGGCAGACATTTAAGGATGACATGAAGAAGTCCAGAGAAGAGCTAGTCTGGAAAAGATTGGTTTGATCAGGAGCTGCGTGCAATGCTTTGAGAATCAAGTCCTTCTGTTTGTCTGGGGAGAAGTCAGTAAAGAACTTTTTCTTCCCTGTTTGATTCTCCCCTCCTGCTGGAGGAGCACTCATCCTGTTGTCTTAGTAACAGTATCCTTCACCACTCAGCATTGTTATCTCCATCCCGTCTTGGCATCTGCCCTCCCATGCGCTATATAATTGTGTTGATATTCATAAAAGCCATGCAGTGGGGTTTTTGCATGTAGCAGTGGTTTGTGTTCATCCTTGTCAAAGCAGCAGCTGCTTTGCTCTGAAGAAGCCATGGCTGGAGAACCATTTGCTGCTTTGCCTGTTGTTGGAGCTGCACAGCACTGGCCTTCTGGTTTGCCTCTGTTGAAATGAGCTGCCCTGTCAAGTTCATCAGATTCCTTACCTGAACTGGTCCCTCACTGTTGGTATACAGGCTGTTGCCTTAGCTAATGTAGTCCATCATTTATTTCAGTGCGTAGTGACCTACTGGAAGGTGATGGCTCCTTGAAAGGTGTGGCCTGGGACAGTGTGTGCCAGGGTCGCTTTGACATAATAACAGTTATAAAAATGACTCTGAGAAGTCATGTGAAATGAGAGGGAAATATTAATCACTTGGTACATGAGTCACTGGCTAATTAGACCAAGACTTCTTTCCCCAAGTGAAGACTGTCTTTTTAAAGTGGCCCAAAGTGCTAATGCCAGGTAGCGAAACCAAGATATTTCCATTCTTGCTGAAAACGTTCCAATGGAAGGGAGAGGGCAGATTTAGCCCAGTGCTCCAGGAACAGGTGCAATCAGAATGATTCCTTCAGGGAAAAAAGGGAACAGGAAGTAGCCCTGTCATGTGTCTCCTGAAGCTGCATGTCCGTCTCTGAGGTACTGTGGTTAAGAGAGAGACACACAGCAGTTCTGTAGAATATAAGCCAGAGAAATCTCAATATCTTTTAGTAGTGGCTTCCTCCTCGCTTTAAGTTCTTTCCCTAATTTCTTAATCTAAAAGATGAAGGGCAGAGTGATAGCAATTTTTCCCTTAATTTGCTGCAGTTGTAGAACACAGACTTGCCATCACTGATGGAAGAGCGCTGCAGATGTGTTTCCTCACATGGATTTATTTTAGGACAGGCCTTTTAAACTTTTTTTTTGTTTTAACTCCACGGTAATCTGGTCCTGGGCAAATAAAATTGTCTGGGTTTGCTTCAGTCTGAGGCTGTTTCTGTCTTAACAATTTATTGTCTGGCATGCTAGGAATGCTTTTAACCACTTTTTTAATAAAGCACGAGGGAAAATACTAATGGGTAGAGGGGACCTCAAGTCACTTGATACTCTATTTGTGATTGACCCCATGTTATCACTACAGAAGGTGGGAAAAATATGATCAATACAGAATGCTGAGGATTGTGGTGCTCTAGACAGCTGACCCAGTGGAGCTAAGTTGGAGTTTGTCTTACTGATCCTGGCTTAGAGCTGGCTCTTCACAAACCAGATCTGAATTAGCAGGGGCCAGTGCTGCACCAAGATTAGGCATTGTAGCATTCAGGATGACTGTACAAAAGTCTGCACAGTGCTTCCTGCTTTCTCTTACCCAGCCAGACTTGGGGCAGGGGCTCCAGCAGGCCCTGCCTGAAGCCGGTTTTGCAGGACTGTTGGTTCAGGATCGTTGATCCCTGCAGTGAACTGGCAAGCAGGGTAGCTGCATGGTGTTGTGCTGGAGCTTAGTCACACTGGCTGCCTGCATCCTTGGCACAGCTAATCATAACCCTGTTGAATTGCCCCTTGGTCATTGAGTTGACTCTGTGTTAATATCCAAGAAGCCAAATCCATTTATACTTGGATAATTAAACCACCAAGGGCTTGATTCCAGGCCTGTCAGCAGTTTTGATCCAAAGTTTTCATTGAATATGTTTTTGTATGCTACAGCACTCAGTCCTGTAGAAGGTGTGCCAAGCTTAAGTATATTGTTGGTCCTTGGTCTCTGTGTTGTCTTGCCACACAGCTCCTCAAATTATTTTGAAATTTAGGGTCAGTTATATCCCATCCTGCTTGCTTTGCTGAAGCTGAAATCAGGGCTTGTATACAAACTTCACTTCAGATGCTGAAGGTGTGAAGGAAATCTAACTTTTACCTCTTACCTTAGCTGCTGGATAAGGGCGCTTTGAGCTCTTGTTGTGCTAAGCCAGTCGACTGCATTTCAGTCGTGGTTACAGTGCTATTTTCCTATTGCTTTTAAAGAGTTCTTAGCTTCACCAGTCCTGCAGGTTTGATGTGAGATAAATATGTAATAACAGTAGGGGAAGTTATTGGAATATCTTGAAATGTCTTCTGCTTTTGAGCACTGTTATGCTGAGCTAGGAGTGCGGTCAATGATTACACAGGTATGAAGTGAAACATCAAAGAATGTGGAATTCGTGGCTTACTGACAGCAGTAGAAATTTTGCCATTGAGAGGAACTCTGGCCTTCTGGAGTTCAAAGGCTCCATAGCTTTAGAAGAAACTTTTAAAAACCCTAGATGCTGCATTCATGACTGCAGGAGTAAACATCATGGGATGTTTTTTCATCATATCCAGTAGCTACCCTTTACCTTCTCATTCATAGCAAATTTTATTGGAAATCTGTTCCTTCTTAAAGAGGAAAGTGTGCATGAGAAGGTCAAAACTGCTGGAGCCAGAACTGAAAAACAAAAGCATCAAATTTAACATCACTGCATCGTAAAGCACCCTGGGAGGAGACAAAGGAAAGAGAAGGGCATAGGTGCTCTCCTGCTCTAGCACACTGTGGGGAAGTGCCATGCCTGCAGACTGGAGCATGGGAATGGTGGGTCCTGTGTCTGATTCAGATCTCAGGGAAAAACCAAAGTACTTCTAGGATGGGTTTGTCTTCTTGCAATACTGATACCTCCTCTTCTCTCTGACAGGGGAACTGTACTCTGGCAAGATGCCCTCTGTCTGGTGAGTCTTACACTTTTATTTCATTTCAGACTACCTAGAAAGAACAGAGCTGATGATGGAGGTTTGTAATAGGTCTGATTGGGGTTTATTTCTGTCAGTCATGTAGTGAAGAAACAGTGCAATGAGCTAAGTTTCCATGGGAGTGCCTCCCTTGCCTGATGTACATGCTGCCTGATCCATTTGGCTGTGGTGAAGATTTCACAGCAGCAGCACAATGTATTTCAAGCATTGCAGTGCTTGAAGCACATGCTGTTGCAGAGCCCTAGCTCTCTAATAAAGTCTTTTGAAAATGATGGGTGAATATTAAGTAACATGTCAAATCTAGCGTGCCTGTGAACTGCACTTCAGTGCTTAAACGGTTTTTCCTTAGAGCTCTGTTTTTCCTGGCTGTACTGTGTTTATATAGCATTACTTCACCCACTTCTGATTCCACTTTGAGAAACCAGTTAAATCTGCTTATCTCTTTTGGTTTCTAGAGTTCCAATATCAACTCTTTAGTAGAGGATGGTGTAGAAATTGTATTGCTTTTTTAAAAAATCAAGTGGGGAAAGGGTTCTTCCCTCTGGCATTGTGTAATTGAGATAATTATTTTCTCCAGTTACTACGCTGACTCTCTTTAAGATCAGTCTGGAAAACTGCCCAGTGTCCTGTAAGAGACAAAGGACAGGAGTTCAGTTCATAATAAAAATTGCAGTGTCAGGGCATATGAGCAGTGTGGGAAGGGGACAGTGGGGTATGTGAAACTGGGAAGCTGTGCAAGTATTTCCTTGTTGCAAGTTTTGGAAAACAATTTCTCTGGACAGGGAGTGGACAGAGAAGAGGGATGATAGTGGCTTATTACTCTGCCCTACACTATCTTTTCAGTCTTTTTTTCCTCCTTAGCTGTCTTTGCGACTGTGAGGCTTCCTGGGGGTGCCCCCTACAGGGCTGATACCTTGCTCCTACCCTTCGTATGGGTGTGGGTAACTCAGCAGTCCTGGACGTGGTTCCTCATAGCTCTTTTCTGGTTTTGCTCTGAATGGGGTAGCTGCTGCTTTGTTTGCCCTTTTCAAAGTTATCCTTATTAGCTTTGTCGTCAAGCTATAACTGTTTTTCCCATCCCTATAAATCTAGATGAAGACAAGACCACTGTTCTTGGCAAGCTCTGGGCAGGTTTGATGGCACTGAGTTGTCTCTGCATGGATATATTCCCCACTTGGTCCCAAACTTCTTTCGGGGTGGGCAGTGGTGTCCTCTGCCTTCTTTTATCTGACGAGGATACTTGAGGGCTGGACAGCTGGATAGTATTCCTGTGGGTAACTCCTTTCTCATTCACAGGTGTGTCTAGGAGCCAAGGACTGGCTTACACAAACAGCAGGAAGCTTGTGTAAGTATCCCCAGGAAAACTGTCATGTGGGGAGACCGGGGCTGCTCTAGCCGTGATAAGATTTGAGGTCTTAGAGACAGAACGTGGTTGGCTGTCATGAAATCCTTGTGCACATCGTAGGAGCATGGAGCTAACCCTAACAGAATCTAGAAAACAAGCTTTGTCTGCAACCAGATACTGAGACAGGGAAGGGACGGGAATGAGGAAACCAGCAATAAATGGATCTCTACTCTGATTATCTGACTAGAGGTGTTTGCTCCATGATGGTATCCTGGTAGGTTTTCTGTCAGGAGAAGTGGGGTCATTCACAGAGCTGTTGTTCATATGTCAGGGTTTGCATTACTGAGGTGGTCTTATAAAAATATATTTGGGGAAATAACCATAAGAGTACATGCATAAAAGCCTGAAATACCGGTCTGTTTGTACAAAGTAGCCTGTGGTAGAGGAAATGCTAAAGCACGTTTGTTTCAGTTTTCCAAATGTGATGTCAGTAGATATAAAAATCATCCTTTGGAATGCTTGGGATTGCCAGCTCCCTGTGAAGAAACACGGTGGAGGGAAATAGCTGGGTTTTGGATGCGTTGCCATAGGCAATTTATGATGCTTTTCTCTTTTTTTTTTTGGAGCAATCTAACAACTTCTGTAGAGATGACAGTCCTAATCTGGAGGTAAAAAAATTGTTACTGCACTAGTCTTGGACATTACATGGGCTGGCCAGGTTACCCTTTAATTAGTATTTAAACCATGAGGGTTGTCTTGGGTTGCCTGTCTAAATTAAAATTCCGTACATGTCAGTTCTTACTGAGTTTCTGAGAACACTAGTGATGGTAGGATGTAATGTTTCCTTTCTTACTGGATTGTTGCAGCTTGAAGAGTAAGTAGGAGTCCTTTGGAACAAATACATCAGAACAGCCAAGCAGCCTTTCACATCAGAGCTTGGTGCTGGCAGCCTGCAGAGGAGTGTTCTTCTGTGTTCATACTTTTCTCTCTTTCTGCAGAGTAAATAGCTCCAGTGTCTTCAGTGTCCGCTACTTCAGAACCACTGCGGTACATAGTAAGTAAAAAGTCAGGAATTAGTGTGATGCTTCTTTTGCTACTTCTTGCTGTCCTGCCAACAGCCAAAGCTACCTTTTGTCCTTGGTCAAGGCTCACTGCTGTCCTGCCTGCATGGATGACTCAGGGTTTATATCCCCAGGGCCCTGAAGATTTTGTCTGGCATTCTTGTCACAATGTGGCTTTCGGTCAAATGTGAATTTCTCTGGTGTTTAAATGCTGATCAGAGTTGAAGCAAGGAGACAGACTGCAATTGATGTCTGATGGCCTACCCCCTTTAGCAGCGTTGTGATGACAAGCATGAAGCAATGAAGAAATTTGTAGCTCTAAATGCAGTCAAGTCTGTCTCTCTCACAGGGGATGACGTGGTTACGGTGAACACACCAGCCTTTGCAGAGTCAGTCACAGAAGGAGATGTCAGGTGGGAGAAAGGTAAGCAATTGCCTCTTCCCTGAAATTCTTATCACTTACTGCTGTGTTGGACACCTTGGGGGTGCATTACAGTTCACTGGCTGACATCCTGCTCTGTGCCTTTCAGTCTGTGACAAATGAGGCATTTAATTACAGCTCTCCTAAGGAGTAAGGATTGCAGTTACTGCCTCATCACGTCTTTGTCAGGGTTGATTGTGATGTTGGATGAAGGAAAATATCTAAGCTGCAATCAGACTCTTAACTGTGCAGTAGATTGTTTGAGCTAGTCTTTTCTTTAGAAGTTGTGGAGAACTGGGGTGAAAAAGTTATGGGTTAGTGTGGGAAACTGCTGTGGGTAAAGAGGGGAGGCTGGAGCACACCTCCCTCCTCACAGTGGTCTTCATATCTGTCATTCAGCTGTTGGAGACACAGTGGCGGAAGATGAAGTGGTGTGTGAGATTGAAACAGACAAGGTAGGAGTTTCTGGACCAAAATTTTTTCTAGTTCTGTAGCAGGTACCCTGTATGGCTTCTCTCCTGCTAAGAGCTCCTAGAGCCTGCAGGGCCCTGACTGTGTCTCCTGCTCTCTTAATGGAGAAAAGCTTTTCTCATCTAGTATGAAAACTTGCTGTGCCTTAAGTGAGAAGTCTTGATAACCCTTACTCCTGCATTTGATTAATCATCACTGGTGTTGATGTTTGTTGGAGTTGTAATTCCACTCCTCCTTCCAATTTGAGTGCTCTAAGTTTTGAAACCTGTTTGCATTTAAACAAAGGAGAAATCTGCAAGCCATAGGTCGTCTTCAAATTGTTTTAAATTTAGGCTTTAAGTTTATCCACCCCTTAAAGGATTGTTAGGCCTTGAAGCTCTTGCTGAATTCTTTGCCAAGTTCTGTTTTCAGCTTTGCTGTCAGGAAGATGCTGGCAATGGGTCAGTTCTTGACTGTACCCTGGAGATCAGGCTATACGTTACACTGCCAGCATCTCCTAAAACTTTTAACTATTGGCACAAAATCCCGGTGGAGGGTGTGAAAACTGGTGCAAATAGTGTGAGACATAGCTGCTGTCTGTGCCAAATTACAATGTGTATCTGCACATACTGGCATCTTCTCTTGGGCACTTGTTCTCCAACCAATGTTTGGGAGAATTTCACTGATTTTCTTTTTTTTCAGACATCAGTGCAAGTTCCAGCCCCAGCAGCTGGTGTGATTGAAGCCCTTCTGGTACCCGATGGTGGCAAAGTGGAAGGGGGGACACCTCTATTCAAACTCAGGAAAACTGGAGGTAAGTCAGGCATGTATAACTTGCATAGCTCTTTGTGTTTCCACCAGTTTTTTTCTGCAGATGAAAGCAAAGCATTAGAGGGATCCTGAGAGAGGTTAAATAATTCCTCTATCTGCCTCTGTAACTGGAAGAAAATACTCCTATTCTGTTGTCCATTAGAAAAGTAAAATTGTAGTCCTTCTGAGGGAGATCTGCTCTCTCGTTCCCTTTGGAGGAGATTGAACTCTTAGCAATAACTAGTTGAGAATTCCCCTAACTCCCTTCTGTGCCCTCATCTCTGTAGCATCCAGTCTCCTGCACAAGTGAGGTCAAGGGTGTCAATGAGTAGAACACTTTCGCAATGGCTTTCTCCTGTGGTGTCTTCAGTCAGCTCAGTAGTGCTGAGCACATAAAGGCACTCTGCCTGAGGGTTTACTTTTGTTAGGTTGGTTGGACTCACAGATCTCTGCCAGTGGAAGCTGGTGCCCTTACCATGGTTCTTCCTTTTCTTTCAGCTGCTCCTGCCAAGGCTAAACCAGCAGCAGCCCCTCCTCCTCCTGCAGCCCCTGAACCTGTAGCTGCACCTGCTCCTCCCCCCGCTGCTGCAGCACCAATTCCCACTACAATGCCACCAGTGCCGCCTGTGTCAACTCAGCCCATCGACAGCAAACCAGGTGAGGCAACAGCTGTTTGTTCCTGTTCTCAAGCTTCTCTTCTTTGGGGGAGAATGTGTAAAGTTAAAGACAGCAAACAGAGGCATTTGTGGTGAAGGCCTCCCGCAGTATTGCCCTGCATGCTCTAGACTAGATTGCTCAGCTATGCCTGCATCCTTCCCAGCCTAATTCAAGGCTGTTTCCACACTGTGTTGCTTAAGCAAGAAGCTCAAATGTGCTTTCTACCTCAGGGCTTTTTCTACCTGGCTTCCGTTTTTGACTGATGTGTTTTTCACCCTCAGTGTCTGCTGTGAAGCCGGCTGCAGCCCCAGCGGCAGCCCCTCCTGGGGAGGCAGTGCCCACCAAAGGTGCCAGATCAGAGCATAGGGTAAGCTGTCGGAACAGAGGCCTTGCCAGCACTTGTGTTGCTAGGTGATAATCTGTTCTGGCATAAGCCTTGAGCTTTCCGGATGTGTCCATATCTACCTGTGCACACCCAGTGCAGTAGAGCTGTGACAGATGGGAAAATTCTCTGCATGAGGGAACCACTAATGAGTGGTGTAAAGGAAGAGCCTGGACCAATCTGGCACAGGTCTTTTCTAGGCAGAAGTCTTGTCTTGAGCTCTGCTGACTGAGGATGGAAGGACTCAGTGTGATCCACTTGGTCTGTCCACAAGCCCTCAGCAAAGGGTTGAGGCTGCTGAAGCTGCCGTGTGCATTCTTAAGAGAGCATGGTTGAGCAACCTGCTTTCTTAGCAGTCTTGCTCTTCTTGTGTTAGCCACATGGAAAGCTATGCATGCTTGGAGGTCTTGTGGAATGTAGAGGTCAGACGTAGCTACACTGTGATGCATTTCAGCACTGCTTTTCAAGTGAACTGTGTGTTGAGCTGAGCAGTGAAATAAACTCCTCAGCCCATCGTGCTCCTTACCTGGAGTGAAAACCTTGGCCCTAGGCATCTATTACTAGTCAGTCAGATGGCAAGAGAAGGGCCTTTTGAGTTTCTTGTGCATTTTGCCCTTGGGTCTGCTTGAGGCAGCTTCTACTTATACCTTTTTAATTTGCAGGTGAAAATGAATAGGATGCGTCAGCGTATTGCTCAGCGGCTGAAAGAGGCTCAGAATACTTGTGCCATGCTGACTACTTTCAATGAGATCGATATGAGGTGAGGAGCAAACCTCTTTTTCCCTTTATGAGTAGAAACAGGTGAAGGCAGTCACCTTTAAACAGCAGTCAAAATCTTGCAGGTTCTCTTTGGAGAGATTGGCAACATGTCTTTTAGGATCTCTTTCTTAATTGTGTACCATAGTCTGCGCAGCTTCTTCAGGACCATGTTGGTGTTGTGGTATGAGGGGATACATAGCTTCCTAACGGCTTGTCATTCCTTGGGAGTCATCTGCTACTTGTAATAGGGGTAGTCTCTGGTTCCTGTTCTGTGGGCTTTTTGGTGGAAGACTGTTAAGTGTTTAGCAAAGACCAGGAGGGGCTAGTACCACTTGCATATAGGTGGCTGTTAGAAGACAGGAAGATGTAGCATCTGCTTTCTGTCACTCCACCAGGTTACTACTTTTGGAGGTATTTTAACTTCCAGTGAGTTGGCTGGGGCTCATCAGCCTTTCAGGTGAGCATTGCATAGGTCTGAGGCCTTTGCTGTCAGATGGTACAGCTTTTCAGAGACAGACTAGCGCCCTTCTCCATCCCCTCAAGCAGGTGGGGGGCTCCTGACTCAAGTGCTTGCGTGGACTGAGCACACTAATGTCTTTGGAGGGCAGGCAGCTTATGTTACAGTGCATTAAGGGGAAATTGTGCCCAAATTAAATTGCCTTGTGAAATCCTATGCTACTCCTTAAGACAAAACATGTAAATATTTGGGTCTCAGAACAATAAGCCTGGCAAAATAGTCTTGATTGGAGGAAAGTGCTGCAGCTTTATCTCCTCTCAGAGGCTCATTGAGGTGTCGCTTTACGCCGGCCTGGGGCTCCCATTGCATCTGTTAATGTGGTTTGGATTGATTACTGTGAAGTTGATTCGTGAAGACCTGTGCTGGGGCCTCCTGCTTCCCATGGGGGTCAGTGTCTGAAAGGAGGAGGCTATAATGAGCCAGTTCCATAGCAAGCTGCATCCTCATTGCTGCAGTCCTTGTGTCTTGGGAGGCACTAATGTCTTTGGGTGGTAATCCTAACCCTAATCAAGGTTAGGCACAGGAAAAAAAACACTCTAAACCATGGAAAACCCTGCTCCTTGGTGAAACTGTCTCTTCAAAGACTCAAGGTCTCTGAAGGGGGAAGGGATGAACCATGCAATTCCACAGCATCTGGTGTTAGCCTGGAATAGGCAGAGCTTGCAGCCACAGCTTGGTTGATGTTTTGTAAATGGCCTCAATTTTGATTAATAGAAACAGTGGGGAAACGTGATTTGTCTGGTTAAGGGCTGTGGGTGGACTGGCACCCACTACTGTAGCACCTGGGAAAATTCTTTTCATATTCGCTCAACTCCCAAAGCCAGAGAATTGGGTACAGAGGTGGTGGTGTGCTGCCTGGTGCTGAACTTGCAGAGTGATTGAGGTATTTTCCTTTGATCACTTTGATTTCCTTTCCTGCATGTTTTCTGCTTTTGGCATTTCCCGGTTTTTTGCCCTTCTGTGTCAGCCCAGCCACACCTGTATTTGCTGTCTGTGGTGCCACACTGGTATGAGCACTGGTGTCTCCAGAGGATAGGTGGCAACATCAGGCTTAAGCAGGAAATATGCCATGCCCCATCTTGCTTCTGTGCCTGGCAGCGTGGGCCATGCAGGTTTACCCTGTCCTGTGGCGTTCGTGGTCCAGAACCGGTTTCTTTTTGATCCTTTGGCAGGAACCTTAGAGCCATGTTCAGTACCTATGATATGTGAAGGGTTTTTCAGCAGACTGGAGGTTGCCCACTTGGGGGATCAGATTTGTATCCTTGGGGCTGGCACTGAAATCTGTTACAGAGTGGGAGAACGGTGATTTCTTGGACTCCCTGTTTACCAGTGTTACCGTGTGTTTTGCAGCAACATCCGGGAGATGAGAACTGTACACAAGGATACCTTCCTGAAAAAGCACAACCTGAAGCTAGGTTTCATGTCAGCTTTTGTGAAAGCTGCAGCCTTTGCTCTGCAGGACCAGCCTGTTGTGAATGCAGGTGAGTGGGGACCCTTGCTGGTGACTTGCATGTCTAGGGAATGTGGCAGAATGCAGGAAAGCAAATGGCCAAGTCCGTGGCAGGAGTAGTAGCTTGGAAAAGCAAGTCAAATACACAGGAAAAAGGGGGACAGTCCTGCATGCTGCAGCTGATTTTGCTAAAGCCACTTACGTAGGTAAGAGGACAGCTTGCCAAAGAGGGACTCTTACTAGGAAGGGATGACCAGGAGTGGGGCTGGGGCCATGCATACGCAGCCTGCAGAGGGCAGAGCCTGCCGGTTGGTGTACAGGTGGCTGCTGTAGGCACAGTGCAGTTCTGGGGGGGTCAGAGGTGCTTGCTGAAACCCAGAGGAGCAGAATAACCAAGGGGAGAATAACTGAGGGGGACTAAGCTGTGTGGAGTGTTTGCTTTCTGTCTGTCCTGGTGCTTCTCCTACAGGGACAGCAAGGGCTCATTCTTCTCTGGAGTTGCTTTTAAGCTAGACATGAGCAAGTTGTTATGATTTGTAGGCTGTCAAACCCTCGATCCTAGGTTCTGCATATGTAACACAAGTTTTTTCTCTTTCTAGTGATTGATGACACGACCAAAGAGATTGTGTACAGGGACTATGTGGACATCAGTGTCGCTGTAGCAACTCCCAGGGTAGGTACCTTGGATGCTTTGTCCGTGCTTCCTGCAGCCTTTGGTATGGGACGGTCATACACTTTGAGCCAGCTCAGCTTTGTGCTCTGGTGCAGCAGAAATTAACTGATAAGACTTACTGTATAAATGAGACATCTGATACATTATGGACTGCTGAGATAGGTTTTGAGAGAATATGGAGGACTGAGAATATTCTGCCACTATATTCATCTTAATAAGAGATGTGGTAAGAGGGTCAGTATAGATCTCAGTTGTTAATGAGTCAGGCCAAATTGGGGAAACCCTCTTTTGTCATGAATCCATGACATAGGCAGTAAAAGCTTTGAATGTCCTGTCCTTTGGCTAACTTCGCTGTGCTGTTCACAGACGTGTTTCTGTCCAGGGAGGGTGTGGGATGGAGTTACAGATGCTGAATTAGTGAATTACCTTCTTGATTAGAAGGTTCTGCTATGAGGCAGAGGTTTGATGAGGACTGAAGTTCTGTCACTGCTCTGAAAGTCTAGGGGAGGCCCAGCATAAAGAGGTGAGAGAAAGAGGTGCCAGCTGAAATCTCCCAGTGCGTCACCCAGGAATTAATGTGGAGCTGGATACAGACAGACCTGGTTGATTTTATGAGATAGGCTAACAAAGGCAAAGATTATGGCTCAGTTTAAGGTGTCAGCCCTTGATGTGTGTCTTGCCAGGTTTCCTGTCAGGCTGCCAGGGTGTGAGGCAGCTCTGCCGACCACTGCTGTGGACTGAGGGAGAGGCAGGAACTCTCCGGGGCTGTGTCCAGGTTCCTGCCCCATGACAACTCTGTGTCACTGCACTGAATTTACTATTCATGGACTTTGCTTCTCCTCAGGGTCTGGTGGTCCCTGTGGTTAGGAATGTAGAAAACATGAACTTTGCTGACATAGAACGTGCTATCTACGAGCTGGGGGAGAAGGTAAGGAAAGTGTTCTGAAGAGGGTTGGGAGGAATGGAAAGAATTGGGAGTGCTGGATCAGCATGTATTGATTTGGTCTCTCTGTGTCGTCATCTCTGACCTCTAACACACTGAGTCGTGCTGTGGGGAGTGATCCAGTTACATGTCTGGCTGTGCCTCTGCCTTCTAGGACAGCTCTACTTGCTACCCTTCCAGAAGACTGCAGTCTATGCATTAGTGATGTGATGTGTCTTCACCTTTGTCTCTAGAGGCCAAGGCTGAACTGCCCTGGCACAGAAGTCCCTGTGTCTGTCTCCTGCAAAAACAGGAGTTGGGATCCAAGGCGAGAGAATCCTTCCCCAAAGCCACTAGATGTTCAGCTCTAAAGACAGGATGCATTTTCGAGCAATTTGTGCTGGTTTTCAGCTGAACAAATCAATAAGCTAAACTCTTGCAAACAGTATTTTTTCCTGGAGAGAGTGAACGTCCAAACCCTTGTTCTTTGGTCTCTGTGATCTGTGTGGCTTTCTAAGACCTTGTTTTTTCTTCTAGGCACGGAAGAATGAACTGGCCATTGAAGACATGGATGGTGGCACTTTCACAATCAGCAACGGTGGGGTTTTTGGGTCACTCTTTGGAACACCTATCATTAACCCACCCCAGTCTGCCATCTTAGGCATGCATGCCATCTTTGACAGGCCTGTGGCTGTGGGAGGCAAGGTAGGTGGACCTGCACAGGGGGTTTTACTGAACAAAGGAGAGGGCTCAGCAGATTGAGGACCTTTTTCTAATGGATTGGTGAAACTTCTAAAATGCTTTACTGTGAAGGAGGAGCAGAGACTAATGGCTATAGGGCACCTTTGCCTGGCCCTAGTCCTTGCCTCAGCTGTGCAGGGGACTTTGTCCTATCTGTGAGGGGGCAAGCTGGTTATAATCTGCTGAGGTGTGGGAAGGAGGAGGTTGTAGCCTTTGTGATAGGGAACAGTTCCAGGAAGGGACCTAATCTTATGTGTGGCATGGACCCAGCCTGTGTGGGTGGGTAGATAATCTTGCCAGGCAGGACACATCCAGGAGGACCCAGACCCTGGATTTGGGGAAAAAGCCAGGTCTTCCCTGAATTGACAGGAGGGGATCATGCAGGTGGGAGTGTTGAGCTCACTAATGCCGTGTCACTCCTCAGATCGAGGTGCGGCCTATGATGTACGTGGCGCTGACCTACGATCACCGGCTCATCGACGGCAGAGAGGCTGTGACCTTCCTGCGCAAGATCAAGGCAGCGGTGGAGGATCCCCGCGTGCTGCTGCTCGACCTGTAGGGCAGCCACACCCCCACACAACCCACCCAGGACAGGGCCGCAGCACCAGCAGGGACAATGCAGGGCATTCAGGAACTGGCAGGGGTCATTCCAGTCTTTCTCCCTCCGCTGTGATTGGAGCTGTCCCAGAGGGAATTACAAGGATAGCTCCTACCTCCTTTCCTATTTTGTTTAATGAAGGTTTAGTATCTCACAAGAACTGCCGTGCAGTGGGCCAACCACTGAATGGTACTGCCTTTCCAGAGCCATCTGTGTGGCATCCTCTCCCTCACAGCACCAAACTCACCTCTAGCTTGTCCTATACCACTGGAAACTGCTTGCTGCTGCTGTGCTAGGGTACCCTTCCCTGCCCCTCCATGGCAGGTTCAGCTTTATTGCCTAGCACTAAGGTTTCTGGGAGGGAGAGGAGAGGAGAGGAAAGGCTACTGTCCTGTCCATGTTTTGCTTGACAATATTTCACACTCATCTGCCTTGCAAGGGTGGTCTGACCCCAAGGCCACTTGCAGGAAAAGTTTTGGTCAGAGCAGGGCTTGAGGTAGGTGTCATGCTTCTGGCAGCGCCCTAGTTACACTCCCTCCACAGACAGTAACACGGAGTGGCAGCTCCCCTGCTTTCCCTTGGAGATTGTCTTTCGCTAGCCCGGTCACTGTGGCGTGAATGTTCCTGTCAGGGCGGGCAGAGCCCGTGACCTCTGTGGAGGCAGCACTTCCTGGGGACAACCCTTTCACCATTACATGCCCGACATGGGGGTGAGAACCAGCCCCCAGCAACTCTCCTTGACTCACAGCTCACTGGCGGTGGATCTGACTGCTGGCTTCCTGCGTGCGGGGGCTTGGCCTGCTCCCAGCGGGCACACAGCTGGGGGGGCCAGGCCTGTCACTGTAATGTATATCCCAGCCCATGGGTGCTGGTTTTGGGGGGAGGGGGGCAGTTCTTAATCTGATAGCGCACACATGAATTGAGGGGTGAGGGGGTTGCTAGTGCCTGCAGAGTCTATTACTCTTACCCCCTACACAGAACTTGTAACAAAAATATTTAACACAGCGGATTTTAAATGAAATAAAACTGTGCAACGACTGCAAGGTGGGGTGTGTTTGGCAGGGCAAGGACTGGCATCAGCAGCATCCTGAGTGCAGTGCAAGAGGCCTGTTATGTGGTGGTGAGAGAAAAGAGGCAATGGGAGCTGAGCCCATCACTGATGGTTCTAAATTGAGGCTTCTCTGCCTGTGAACACTGCTGTTCTCAAATTCTCTGCCAAAGAATTGGCTCTTGCCAGGAAAGAGGAGGTTTTTAGGGCTGGAAATAACCCTTTTCTTGGTCTAGCAACAGAACTGTGTTACAGATGATGAGGAATTCCCAGTGTTTGCTAAAGGGTATGATGGCCAAGAGGGAGACCTGGGACAGGCTCATAAAGTACAGGTATGGAGCTCTGTTGAGTTTTTACTGCTGCAACAGGGGAGAGTTGTAATTCATGCAAGTGAGGAAAAGGCAGAAGGAGAAAGGAAGCAAGAACAAGGAACAGCAGAAGCTGTGTGTGGTGCTGGGTGTTTCCCCAAGGAGCTGTCCTTGTTGGAACAATACAAAATTATTCCTGGATCATGGCAGGGTTTTCCCAGCTCTGACATCAACTTCAGAGAAGAGTTTGCTCTTCCCAGCTACGGGTGAAGAGGGCAGCCCGTTCTAATAGAAAATGATTGCACCCACAGCTGCCATGTGGATGAAAGGGAAAGCAGTTCTGAGTCCTGGTGCCTGCATTTTCCTGGCAGCTAGGGACAAAACCAGAGTGCAGAGTCAGCTCTTTTGCCTGGCCCTGGCTGAGGTAGGTTAGGGGAAGAGGAAAAAACCCTTCCTTGTTCTGGGAAGGGTAGAGAGTCTAGTTCTTGCACAAATAAGTCAAGTGAAAGAGAAGGTTTTGATTAAAAAATGCTGCTTGCACCCAGCCTCTGTGCTGGTTTAGGATACAGAGGATGCACTTTGACTTTGTACATGAGCCTGGGGAAGCCTTTATTCTGTGTGGAGCTGCAATAAATGAGGCCTTTGAACCATCCAGGAAGTGAATATACAGTCAAGCTCTCGAAATTATGCAGTCTAGCAAAGTGCTTAATTTAATCTGCCCTGTCAAGGCTTGCTGTAAGAGTTGTGCTTGAAACTTCCTTTCTTTTGACTCTCATCTGACACCCATGGCACTGAGTTGCAAGATGCTGTGCTGTGGCTTTGGCCACAGGGTCCTTCCTCCTGAACCTCCCCTGACTCACTGGACTAGGAGGCTGGTGGACAGGGGTGCAAGCCTGCAGCTGAAGGGTTCAGCCAGTGCACGCTGTCATGGAGAGGAAGAGTCCCAGGCTCAGCTGCTCCTGCTCTCTGGCCTTCTGTGGCATTTGTGGTCAGCTCCCTGCTTAGTCCTCCGCTTTCTGCACAGCCGTTGAGGTGTCTGTACCTTTGCTGGTGCAGGAGATGGGTTTCTCCGGGGCTCTGCTTCCCTCTGGTGGACGAGCGCTCCTGCTGCTGCCAGGGAGGGTGTCTTACTGCTGCAGGCAAGCGGGAGCTGGAACCAGCTAGCCACAGAGACGTGGCACTGGTAGCAGTAATTCCTTACTAAGGGAGGTAAGTGAGCAGTGTGAGGGAGTGCTGGGAGAGGAGGGTCAGAACTGCACCGCTGCCATTGCGAGCTCATCCTCCAGCCTGAGGCTTTGACTTGCACAGCTGAGCATGGCAGCCTGTGCCTTGGGCTGTCACCAGACACATGTGTTTGTGCTGCTTTTTCTTTGATCCTGAATATATGTACACTTGGCCTCCTTCCCTCTGTGCTGGCTGTCAGAGTTCACCCCTTTCACCCCTCACTGTTTGGTCTACCAGGGATGATTGTGCCCAAAGCATGGCAGCGAGGGCTGCTGTCCTGCCAGAGGAAGGGAGCACCCAGGCATGCAAGGCTGGAGCCACAACAAGTAACAATGCCAAAAAGGTGGAAGAAAACCCAGGCACTCTGTGCATTTCTCTGACATCTGAGCTGCAGCCATACAGCTGTGCAGCCCTGAGAGGCTGTGAGGCAGGCAGGAACACAAGCGCAAAAGACCAGGCACTCAGTGCCACCTTCTCCGTTTTGGCTGCAGGGTGCTGATGGCTGGAGGTGACACCAACCCAGGGCTCCCAGGCAGGTTTCAGAAACAGATTTGGGGCTCACCGTCACTGAGCATGCTTGGCCTACACCTGGCTGGTGCAGCTCAGAAACAAAAGGACACTTCTCCAAGCAATATGGAGTCATTTATTTTTTTCAGAGGGCGAGGGAGAGAAGAGCAAAGGGCTCCTTGTTGTCTCACCCCCACAGCAAGGGATGACCCACACATACACATGCAGTCAGGGAGGGGCAGAGACCCCGGGCTTGGGCTCCAGCCAGCAGGGCCCTGAGGGGCCATTTGAAAGCCACAAAAAGTAACAGAACAGGGGGATCACCGTGGTAGCAGCAGAGATAAAAAACACAAGGAGAGAGTTCCAGGGTGGGGTGCTGAGCTGAGGAAGGGATGCCCCAAGAAGGGGAACACCACCACTTCCTGGGGGTGGGCACCCAGGTTCCTTTTGCCACCAGGGAGGACCTGGAGGAGAAGACAGCCTGGCCCAGCCTGCTGCCTCCTCTTTGGAGATGCCAACAAACAGAAGCAGAGACAGAAGAACATATAAGGCTGCAATACCTCATGTGCCCCACCTCGGGGCAGCCCTTGAGGCAAACCTTCCCCAGCAGGAAGACCTGCCAGTGCCACCTGGGGTCACAAGTGCCAGGGAAGCAGCCCAGGGCCCAGCTCCCTGGGGGAAGGACAGCCTGCTTAGCCCACCAGCTTGTTCCATGGGACTGTGCTGAAGAAGGAGTGAGACTTCAGCTTTGCTATGCCACCTCCCCCAGAGCCCAAGCGCCGTTTTGGATTGTAGTGCAGGAGCTGCAGAGAAAAGCAATGGGACACGAGGATGGGAAGATGGGGACACTGGAAAAGGTACCCAGGCTGGACCCTGCCTTTCCCCAGCCTCTAATCCCATTCTCCCTCCCATCCACCCAAGCCCCTCACCTCGGTGAGCAGCGATGTAGCAGCCAGGCTGAGGCCCTCTGGCAGATTCAGCTGGGTGTGAGGCTGAATCCCTGATGGATGGTTTTGGGAGAGTGGCTGCAGGAGGCAGAGGGTGATGGTAAGCAGAGGCACCAAGGAGGGTAGGAACACCCTGTTGAGTCTTCATTGCCACATAACCCCAGCCCTACACAGCAAGATTTAAAAGCCAGGGCCCTTAACACCCAGAGACCAGGCACAGGCACTGGGAATCACACATCTAAAGCAACCTGGCCAAGAACAGAGGTGCCAACAGGGCAAGGCATCCTCCCAGCCCTACACAGCAGGCAGCCCCTGAGCCTCATCCTCCCCTGTCCTCCTTGCACAGCTCCTCAGCCTCTTACCACTCCTGTCAGCAACTCATACAAGAGAGAGCCAAAGCTCCAGCAGTCAGCTGCTTCAGTGGGCTCCATGATCCCTCCCACTTCTGCAGAAAGAGACAGAGAGGGGTTAGAGCTGGAGGCAGCAAGCACCAGTGGTCACATTGTGCTGGGCACATCTCACTGCCTGCAGAATCCCTTTCTCTCCAGTTGATGCCACTGGGCAGAGAGCTGGAGAAGCCAGGGGACACATCCCTTACCTGGAGCACTGTAGAGCTCTTCCCGTGCCTGGCTGCAGTACTGGGGCTCCACTTCTGTCCACTGGCCAAAGAAGGTGAGACGGACGTGACCTGCAGAGCAGCACCAGAGTCAAAAGCAGGGAGGTCAGGGACTTTGGTCATAGCACGAAGGCAAACCATATCCCTTGCCACTGGGAATGCCGGGCACTGAGCCCCTGTCACACCCTGAACACAGAGGCACTGAGCATCCCCTGGCACCACACATCCCCCCACTGGCCTCCCAGTGCTTGCCCAAGGTGCCCAACACGCACTCAGAGCTGGTGAGACTGCTTAGGTGGGCTCCAAGCTCACAGATCTCAGTGCAGGCTGTGGTGAGGAAAGAAGTAGATTTTAAAGGGGAAGGGGGGAGAAGGTTAGCTTTCTCCTTGTAAAACTCTGCATTTTTCTTTTCTTAAGCAATTTGTAGCTCTCCAATTCATTCCAGATGTTGCCAGCTGAGCAGGGACTTGCACTGACAGCAATGCCCATGGCTCAGAGGGATGGGACAGCTCCAGAACACCCCCAGCAGGCAGTTACTATAAGTAGGGGAAAACTAACCCACTAGTGCCCCTAACCTAAGGTACATTTCAGCTGGTCCCAGCTTCCCCATGCTGGGATTTCCCAGGCAGCCAACTCCCACATGGGAGCAGGGGCAATGCATTTCTGTGGCTATGGCCCTTGATGCTCCGGCTGCAGAGCCATTTCTTGTAATAACTACTTGGAAAACCTAAGTGAGATCACACTTCCAGTTTCAGAAATATCCAAACCTTCCCAGACTCCCACCCCCCCTTAAAGCAAACTCAAGAAAGTCCACGTTTTCTGGAAATGGGGCATGCAGCAGTCTCTCAGCTGAGAGACCAATTTTCTCCTCCTTGGGGCAGCAGCATGGGGCATTACCTACCAGCTGCATCAAGCAGCACGTTCCTGGGGTTGAGGTCCCTGCACAATACACCCTGTTGGTGAAGTCCCTCTAAGGCCAGGAGGATTTCCGCTGCCCACAGCTGCACCTGCTCCTCCTTTACAGCCCATGCTTTCCGGTTGTGCCCCTGGGAAGCCAACGCCCTGCATTGTCCTGATGGTGGCTGTTTGCTGAGCTGGCCACAGGTCTGGCTTGCTCCCCACAAGGGCTCCCACACAGCTGGGTCAGGCACAGACGGTTTGCCAGAGCTGGACAGGGCAGCTCCTGCAGGAAGCTGCCTCTCACCAAGGGTCAGGAGGGGCTGAGCCTGGGAGGCCTCAGACACTTTCTGAGTCAGCAGTTGCCCTGCCCCTGGCTGGCCCCCTCTCACAGTCTTTGGTACAGGGACAAGCCCCATGGGAAGCCTGGGGCCTTGCTGGGAGGCTGTTCTCTCGGATATGCAGCCTGTGCCACTGGTTAGATCATTCCGTGGGTAGACAGCCAGGCCCTGGCTGGCAAGGTGGCCAGAACATTTGGCTGATGCTGCCGGAAAATGGTCCACAACACCAGAATCAGTCTGTGTCACACTCAGATCCTGTCCTCCGTGTGCAGCCCTCATGCCGCTGGCAGGAGCCAGGAGAAGCTGGCAGTGGTTCTCTGAGCCAGAGTCTGTGGGGCCAGGGGACTGCTCCTGAGGGAGTGAGGCATCAGTGTTTCCCAGTACCCGGTAGTTCACAGAGCCTGGGAGGCCACTGCCTATCCAAACAGGCAAGATGGATAGTTGGCTGCCACCCTGGGAGTTTCCCACACCATCTTCTGTGTCATGGTCCCTCAGTGCTTGCATGGTCTTTGAATTGGCAGAGTCCTGCTGGATACAGTACTTAGAGCGGAGGTGAGACCACAGTGTCTCCCCTGGAAAGCAGAAAGGAGAAAAAGTGATGAGGCAGAAGGTATCCGTGGTTCCCCCACTATGGACATGGCCCATTCAGGCCCAGGCCAAGGTCCACATAGTGGGGATGTGATTGAGCATCATTTTTGTCCCCAGCAGCAAAGCTCAAGTCCATGCAGAATACACTCCTGCCCTACAAGCACACCATGCCCAATGCCACACCTTCCCCAGGACCTGGCACACCAAAGTCCCATTCCCTCCTCCTTTAGCAGCCCTCTCCCCATTCTGCACAGTCTCCTTGATTCCAGCTCTGCCACTTCCATGTCACAGACAAGCCACATATTCACAGATGCTCCTGATCCCACTGCCTCCCCCACATTCCCCTGAAAGCCTTTCCTTCCCATGTGACAGAGATGCCAGAGAGCTCCCAAGGCATGGCACAAACCCATGGGTCAGCAATGAGCCAGTGCAGCAAGCCCTGGAGCCCACAGCATGCTGCCAGAGCTTCCCAGCCTCACTACATTCAGTGCTGGCTGCTTTCTGCAAACTTATCCTGTAGCAATGCCCAAGGAGTAGAGCCTGTTGTCCAACACACAACAGCCTTCATTTGTCATTACTGGACTCCAGCCGCTGTTTCCTATACATCCATTCAACCAGCAGAGAGTAAAAAAGCTCCTTGGGACAAGCCTCCACCTTGCCATACTTCTTCACCAGGATGTGGGACAAGCCTGAAGGATGCCTCCTTGTTGTACCCAAATCCCAGTATGCTCACTGCCCCTTATGCCCTAATTTTCCATCTCCTCTCTTTGGTGTGATCTCAAAATCCAGTGTGACCTTTTGTAACCAAAAAAATGCTTTATAAATGTCTTGTCAAAAAATTGTTTTGTTCTACAACATTCAGGTGAACTACCTCATTTCGTTTTCCTTCTCCATCACCTTCTTGTTATGGTCAGACAATGCCAGCAAAACAAAGAGGTTTTTCTTTTCAAGATGCTGGATCACATCATTACCTAAAGGCATGACCACTCCCTCCCATGAGGACCAGTGGCTCATCTCTCTAAAGACTAAGGCTGGTTTCCATATAACACACACACAATCTCTTTTCCTTGTAGGTCTCCGTAGGCCCATTTCTAGGTTACATCCCCAGTCAGTTCTTATCAAACCCCTGGAATTCACAGCTGAGCCGCTCTGTCCACAGAGTCTCCAAGCCCTGGTACCTACCACCCTTCTATGAAGAAGACAGCTTACACTATCACTATAAAAAACAGTCCCAAAACAGTAGGAGAAACATATTTCGGATTTTAAAGAAAGGATGGTTAGGGATAAACCAGGATGCTTCACAGATGGGAGGTAAGGCTGTCCTCACTCACCCTGCACGTGCTCCAGATGGAGGAAGATGGAGTCCTCACTCACATAGTAGCACAACAGCTTGACCATGAAGGGGACCCCATGAGGGATGATGGTCTGTCGCTCACGTGTCTCAACGTGGGATTTGGGGAGGCTCTGAGGAGGTACAGGTAGATGGGTGTTACAGCACGGTGGGGACTTGGACTCCGTGCAGCCTAGCACCTGGCAGGGCTGGAGGCCAGCCAGAAGGGAGTGTGCCTTCTGCCAAGCCCCATGGCTGCTCCCTTGTCAGCTGCGATGGAGCTCCCCATCTGTGCAAACCTGCGGCTCATAGGGAGTCTGTCAGTCCCCAGCACCCAGCTGTGATAAGGCAGCGCTCTGCAAAGCTCTGCCAGGGTAGGGCACTTCCCATCTGCACTGTGGGCCCCAGGGGGCACAGCTGGTCCAGAGCAGCGACTCCTCTGCAACCGCCCTGCTCCCTTCAGGCAGGAACCTGCCATCCCAGCCCTGTCTCTTCTTCCCCTGGAAATGATGCTTCTTCCTCTTATGCCAGATCCTCCTTGTCCAGTTATTGAAGTCCTTCATTGTCAGTTCCAAGGGCACCGAAAAATACTCTAGGACTTCTGCTGAGCACACCTCACCCACAGCCTGTTTCAGGGGTTGACCCAGATTAACACGGACTTGAAGCATTACAAGTCAGAGAAACGGATGACCAAGGAGAACCACTTCCCTTCTGATCACAGAGGATGGCTGAGGCAGCCAAAAGAAGATTTTTGAACCATGAACATCATCCAGCCTCTAAGAGCTGCTGGTTTTTGTTCCTCTGCTTGGACAAGGTGGCCCCAGCCTGAGAGGGAGAAGCAGGCAGATGAAACTGAAAACACCCACCTTGAGTATAAAGGTCTCACCAGTGGCTGGATCCTGGACAATCTGCACCTGGGACAGTATACACAGCACTGGTCAGAAGCAGTGACCCAACACACAGCCTACAGGAATGACCCAAGGGACTCAGCTCTGGAACTGAAACAAGCTCCCACCCAAGTGGAAGAGTTTGGTGGGGCTCAGACCCCTAGTCTTGAAAGACAAAACACAGGTTATTGGCAAGGAGATAGCCATGCAGCCAAGAAGCAGAAAATTAATTAAACCAAGAGGTGGCTCCCATGCCAGTTTTGCTTCCTCCACACTGAAGGGTTTCACAGTGCTCTTTCTGGGCTGTGCGGGGTGCGCTGGGCTCAAACCTGGGCCTCGGCAGGACAGGAGGATAGCATCAGTCCTGACAAACTGAGATGTGTGAACGGCAGTGGAGAGCAGTGTGCAGTGCCTGTGTGGATACAATAAGCCTGGCATCTTCACTCCATGAACTTCTAATTAGTTTATTCATCCAGATAGCTCAGCTTCTGCTGAAGTCTAGATTATCCACAGGAGTCCACCATCGTGGCACCTGGGCATCAAGCACAATTCCATATGTGGGAAAGAACCATGTATAAACCTGCCTGTAAATATCTTGGGAGCTCTGGTAAGTAAAAGCAATGGGGACATTAACAGATTTCCCAATTAACTCCTTAAGGGGTCTTGAGTCCTCTCCTGTGAATTTTTCTGGGTGGGAGTGGTGTGGACGGATACCCCAACGTTGCCTGATGGATATGCTGAGGGCTGGCACCCCCATTCCAGCTGCTAGGACCCTCCAGCTTATGTCCCCTTTGGTCCAGCCCCAGCCTCACCCCCCATCTCCAGGTCAAGTCATTACCTTATCAATCACTCCCACAACCTTACACCGTCTCAGGTTCTCCACTGCCGAACTCAGTGTCCTGATGGGCCGGAAGCGCAAGCTGCTGTAGCCCTGCAAGGTGATAAGAAAAGAGGATGAAGGACCTGGAAATGCTGCTGTCCATTACAGTGCGTGAAAAAAGTCCCTGCATTTTCCAGAGCAGGCAGCAATACTGCCTAGCTGGTCAACATGCAGGAGCAACACTCCAATGGCCATGATTCATTTCTAACATCAGCTGGACCATTTTCTTGGCCGACCCCTGGATTTCTACATTTTTTAAGGGAAGCTTGCACTTGCAGCAGAGGTAAAAAGGACACCAAAATTTGTAGCTAGACCTGGACTGTTTCAACACTAAGGGGATCTGTGTGGAAGGTAGTTGTCTTTCTCCCCACATTCTTCCCACTAGGCTCTGACCTTGCCCTGCCTCACCCCCTTCTCCCTACTTTAACTATCTCCTTCCCACAATGCAGAAAGCAGCCATTGTCTTTGGTTTCCATACAGATGGGAATGATGACAGGGAATAGGACATTTTTAACATTTGACAGGGTGGTTCCCTGCAGTGGCTTCAGCCTCCATAAAAATGTCCATACCCACTATAGTATGGTGGCAGCAAGCTAAGCATATACGCTTTGGAGGGTGGGGTCCTGGAAGCACCCTAGGCAACCTGGGCCCACCTCAGCTCCTTGATCCAGGCAGGGCGAAGAGCTGCCAGCTCCCTTGCAGCCACTGGCAGGCCAGGACACTCTGCAGCTTGATGCACCTGCCGTTTTCTCTACACCATCTTAATGTGGCATCTGGCAGACAGACAAGGAGGCCCACTGGGGCTGCTTTATCTGCATGTCCGCACCCCCACCCCCGTTTCCCAGTGCCTCAGAAGCGCTGCCATCCCACCCACGCGGCCCCACGCCAGGCCCTCACCGTGGCAGTGCTGCTGCCGCCCCCCGCCCGCTGGAGGTGGCAGTTGAAGATTTCCTCGGCGCGCCGCAGGTACTGGGTGATCTTCCGCTTCACGGCCTCCCGACGCTCCTTGTTGGGGTCAACTGCGGTCGGAGCAAAGGGTGGGTGTGAGGGGCCTGCCACGGCCCCGGTGGACTGGCCACAGCTCCCAGGCGGATGCCCCAGCCCCCTCACCCTTCTCTCGGTAGGAATGCACTCCCTGGACAGACGCCCCCGTGCCCTCACCACACTCCCTAGAGGGGATTTCCCCCTCCCCTTGTCACTCTCCCGACATGAATCCTGGTTCCCCGGCTGGCGTCCCGGGAGGGATGCCCCGGTTCTCTTCCCCCGGGAGGCCGCACACACCCTGCACGCCGCGGAGCAGCACGTCCACGCCGTTCTGGTAGTGGTTGAAGGCCTCCTCGTAGTCNGATCATCATCACCATCATCACCATCATCACCATCATCATCATCATCATCATCATCATCATCGCCCCCCGCGGGGTCCGTGCCCGGGTCCCCCCGCCGGTGTCCCGCCCCCGCTCGAGGCAGACGCTCCATCGCTAGGTTAACGCGCGGTGAGCGCCGTCGCTCCATTTGCTTTATTGTCATCCTTATTCACCATTAATTGCCCTTAATTAACCAAGCTCCCGTTCATTAAATGCTGCTTTTGTAGCCGCGTTTTCTTCCTCTCATAACGCGTAACTAGCTGTGTTTTAATTAGCCTTTTTCTCTGCCGGCCGCCCGACAGGTGCACCCATTCCAGCAGCCCCCCACTGCCGCAGTTAAGGTGGTGGGTGTCTTGCCACTTCATCATGGCCAGCCCAGGGTACCCCTGGCTCTTCCCGATTTCATCTTTCAAGTGGGGGCCGTTGGCCCTGACACTGGGCTCTCAGCCAGCCCTTCTACCAGCTCCTGCAAACTCATAGGGTTTTACAAAATTGGGTTTTATTCCAAATGTACAGCACAGGGAACATCAGCACAAAGGCATTAAGGTGCAGTAAAGTAACAGCATAGTCGAGATCCCAGATGATGCTTAACAAATGCTTTGCATGTGGAAAATATCAGTCTTTGGCTTATCCTAGAAACATGTATTCCTGCCCTCCTGGCCTGGCTTTTTTTTGGAAGACCAGGAGGCATTGCAGGGCCTGCTAGATCACTGCAGTTATTAGCGAAGGAGATTTGCTGAACAGGGAGTGCTCAAGTGATTACTGCCAACAGGTCAGCTGGTTTGCTGTGTCTGTGGGATGGTTGGTCCCAGATTAAATAACTGCCTAACCACAGGAGTGGCAGGGGACCTGCAAAGGCAGAAGGGCTGGAATGAAATCTAAGGGATACCCTTAGAAAAACTGTGCTAAGATTTTTTGGGAAGGGAGGGAGGCCCCTGCATCTTTTTCCATCCCTTGCTAACCTATGGACATGTCCCATTGCAACAAGAAATGATCCTAAGACTGGGGTTTTCATTTTGTCAGGAGCTGGCCCTGTGCTGTGCCGTCACAGCCACACCAGCCTGGTCGGTCACTGTGTTCAGCCCCTGCTGGAGCTGGTACTTGCTGTGGGACTGGCAGAGGGGGCACCTGTTTGTGGCTGACCTGTGGTTACTTCATACCCTGCACACACTTGTAGGGGATCTCCCCGGCCTCAGGTCCCTTGGGCAGCTCCTTTGCACAGCCCAGTCTGTCAACAACAGAACAGGACAGTAGAGCCTGTGCCCACAGCTCAGCTCAGCATCCAACAGCCAAACACTGTCTCTCTTACAAAGACCATTTCTTTGGGAGTAGAAAGTATTAACTGTGCCTCAGGGGGCAGGTCTAGGAGGAAGCAAAGCCATCTGCTTTGTAAGACAACTCGTTGCCCAAATATGATTGGTGTGCTTGCTTCTTTGGTTTCTCCTCAAAATGCTCCCATGTTCCTTTTCCAACCTCTGCCTAACAGTGACCAATTTTTTCTGCCCAGCCCATTTATACCCCACAGTCTCTGGGGCCTTTTAATTCCCACCAGAGCCCGAAGGCTCCTCCTTCAAGTGAAAAGTCTGAGCAGGCAAGAAGTGAAGCAGAGCCAGGGATGACAGCAGGGGTGCTGCTGGCACAACTCACCTGCCTGACTTCAGCAGATCTGTGTGGGTCTGAAGAGGACAGAGAGGACAGGTAAACTACAAAATGCAGCACAATGTATCTGTAGAGTGTTTTGGGAATCGAGGTGATGGTGGCAGAGAGATGTGTGAAGAGGAGTTGCTGGGAGGGTACAAAACTCAGTTAAGTTTGTCATCAAACACCTCTGAAGCGGCCAGAAGAGAGTGAGCCGAAGGCATCAGCAGGAAGTGCCCCAGGGGTGTTCCTGTGAGGAAAAGCCTTGCAAGGGAGGAAGATTTGTACCAGCTCTGAGGGACAGCTGCCTTTACCTATGGGCTTCCAGGTTTGTATGTCAGTGCTGGACTGAGGATATAAAATTTGGGGGATTGCTTTTAGATTAACCTGTTGAAGAGCTTGTGGTCCTTGTTGGTAAGTGGGAACTGCCGAAGGAAAACCAGCACGAATAACAGGGAGAAGAGTGAGAGCTGCCTTTTTTCTCACAGGCTAAAACTGACACATGAGAGCTGGCAAAAGCTCAAAATATGCTGAGACTGCAAAGATCACTGGCTGCAACAGGCAGGATTATGCCAAACTTTGTGAGGGTGCCAAAGTCACAATCAAGAAGTTAGGACCTCAGTGCTTCTTTATTTGCATGGAGATGTGGGAGACCTGCACTGGCATGGCCGTGAGACGCTGCTGGGTGGCAGTGCTCTGATGGCATCCTACAATCAGGGAGACCAGAGGTTACCAGTGAAGTTTTAAGTCATGGCTTCATCAGCTACAATGCCACATCTCTGGGCCAATCTCCACTTCACCTTTACAGTCACTTCCCAAAAAACACAATATTTTGTTCCTGGTGCGTAACGCCGCTTTATGTTTTGTCTCCCTGTAACTATCCTCCTAAACCATCTTACTGCAGCTCTGGCTCATAAAGCCTTATTAAACAAACCTTTGCCCTGTAAGGCTGGAAGACACAGAGAGCCCAGGGACGCTGATAACCCAGTGGTGTGATGCTCCCATGGGACAGCTGCCTGTCTGCAATGGGTACACTGGCAGGGACAGGATGAGGGATTTGGGGGCACTGGGGCTGGAGCAGGTTTTCTGCCTGTCCATGGAGGATGCTGCTGGCTTTGGGGCTGGGGTCTGTCAAGGTCCCTTTACAAGGGCACTGGTCTCCTCCTACAGCCCTAATCTGCAGTGCCTGGGGGACATGGGGTTCTGTAGATGAAGCTGACCTTGCCAGAGTGCTCACACATCTGCTGTGGCCAAGGAAGGCTGCCAGGAGCTAGTGGTATAAAAAAGCTACAACTGGGAGCACACAGAGCGGGGACAGGCAGACAGAGGTTGGTCCCCTTGAGAGGAAACCTGGATGTTAGACACAAGCCCTGAAGCCAGGAGCCCCATTCTCCCCTTCAGGGCAGCAGTCCCCCACTCCGATCCTCATACCTCCATTGGGTGTGATGTCCTGCTGAAGTCCCTGCCACCTTGGGATGAGGAGGGTCCCAGAACCCTCGCCTCTGGCAGAGATAGGGAATGGAGTTAACACTTCCCTGGGCGTGTGATGCCTGCAGTAGCCACGGGAACTTCATGCTAGGGCTCAATGGGTTCCTTTTACCTCCATGGAGCTGGAGGGAGCCCTGACAGCTGGAGATGCAGCTGCCAAACCTGTTGTGTGATACTTTCCCCTGCCCCAACTATTCTGCTCATCACTGCTGCAGTGGGACAGCCACATCCCTCCCAGCACCCACATTCCTTCTGTCCAAGACCCCATGTCATGGGAGGAGCAGGGGACAAGGCCACGCACAGTATCCAGGCAGCTCGGGTGATGGAGGGCGGGAAGCAACACAGGGGGGCTGTGCAAGGCAGGTGCCTGGCCCTGCCACATCTGATGGGCAGAGCTGCCCGGAATATCTCAGTGCCAGGCAGCCACTGAAGAGGTGACACCAGACACCAGGAACTCTTTGGAAAAGCCACTGTGTGTTTGTGTGTTTGAATTTGTTTTAATCCTAATCATCAGTCTTGATAAACTTATTTTTATTAATTAACGTACTTGGATTTATGTAACTTCCTTTTTTAAAGGTTTAATACTACTGGGGTATTAAAAACAATGCAGAAACTATCACATACATTCTCAAGTGCTGCACATGGTTCTCCTTGGCCTCAGAGCACAACAAGCCAGGCAGAAATGACACACAGTGATAGGGAAAGCCTGTGTGGACCAGAACAAGCCACCACACGTTCCTCACAGACTCTGAGTGATGTGGGAAGGGGAGCAGCGAGTTCCCCTCATCCATGAGGTAGTGAAGGAGGAACTTCATGGGCCATTTCCGAGGCAAAGCCCACGTAGGCTGTGCTCCAGGATACTGTGGGTGCCAGAACTGGGAATGGGATCCAAAATGGATCCAGCAAGCTCCTGAAGGAGATGCCCAGATGCACAGGTACAACTCACCTGGTCCACTCCCTGCTACATGGTGGCAGTATGGAGGTTCACATCGCCTCAACACCCACCGCCAGCTTTCCCTGACAGGGATCTGCCCTGTCCCCATATCCTTGTGCCAGCCTCAGGCAACACCAGCATTATGGCTTAGAGAGTCATAATGTAATCCCTGTTACAGGCAGCCCTGTCGGATGTGGGAAGGAGCCGCCTCGGACCCCAACTCCTGATACATTAGGCTCCACCTTATTCCTCAGAGCGGGATAAACCACAGGTCCCATCATTTAAGGGTAACCTCGAGGCCTTTGCAGATCTTGCCCTCCAGTCTTTTGTTTGAAGCTTTTAAGAATGACCCTTGATTTTGTTTTAACCCAATGCCGGGGTGCCCCACAAACATACGGGTGCCCAACTCTACCCTATACACACTGCTATACACACTGCTCCAGGATATGGCTTGCACAGACCAGCATGGGATGCATTTGGCAGACAGCCCCAGACCCCCTGCAGCAGGGGTGGGAACAGGGACAGGAAGAGCCCCGGGAGAACTGCTTAAAGCATGGAAAAGGAGGGGCTGTGGGTTCCCCCTGGACCTGGGCAGAGAGCTGGCTGAGTGGGGAAAGCAGGAAACAGCAGTACCCACAGCCATCTCGATGAAGGCCACCAGCTCCTTACCCTGAGGGTATTCCTAGTAAGGGATGGGAGCCCCAGGCCAGCCTGTCCCCATGTCAGGTAAATGACCCTTGGTGGGGTGTTTCCTGAGTGGGAAGGCCCATGGGCAGCCTGCCCTCCACGGCCCTAAACTTTGCATCAGCCCTGCCAGGGAGGACAGGACACCGAGCCAGACATTTGGACTGGGGTGAGAACAGGATGGGGATGGTGAACAGGGAGAGGTACCAGTCCCACACTGTGGTGCAGAGAGGAAGGGCAGTTCCCCCAAGGGTCTCCCAGTACCCACCTGAACTCCAGCACATGGATAGCCCCCAGCCCAGGGAGCAACCTGCTGGTTGCCCGTCTCCAGCATCACACCAAGGGCAGTCCCTTGGGTGCTGGAGGACTGGTGATGGGAACAAGCTCTGGGTCACTGTCCTCCTCCAGCCTGAGTGGTGCCCATGGGGAAGTTTCCTGCCTGCATTTGCTGGAAAGCAGACAGGAGCTGCCAGCTCCCATATCTGACCAGCTTTTATTGAGCAGGGCAAAGCTGGGATGTGGCTGTGAATACACGAGGAGCCCAGTTCCCTCCTGTTCCCCACCAGAACAGCTTCCTAGGCAAGCTCCCTGGCACTTGCCTGGGCTGCCCTGTGCCAAAGCTGGGACGGATGCAGCCCTACAGCCTTGTCTGCCCCATATTTCCTTCCTCCCCAGCTGCAGAGTGCTGGCAGGACAGAGAAGTTTTGCAGGTGCAGCCCTGTGAGCCATCTCCACTCACTCCCACATCACGCTGTCCTCCCCAGCCAGTTCCAGTAGCACACCCACCCGCTCTGCTCCTCATTGCCCCCAGGATGTCCTCAAACACCAACACGCTGCTTGAGCTCCTCATCTTCAGCCCCAGGCCTGGTCACGAGTCCTTTTTTCCTGCTGCCAGTGGGGCAAATGGGGCAAGGGAGTCCTTGGTTCCAGGCTGTGTTCCCACCAGGGCCAACCAAGCGTACAGTCAGCTCTTCCGTGCCAGAGTCCTGCTCCCCACTGCAGCTTGGAGGGACATGACTCCACAAGTCCCCCATGCTGGGGGAACGGCAGCTGGCTCAAACCCAGGCAGCGGGAGCGAGGCTGGGGGCAGGGCAGAGGCTACCTGCGTGGTGTGCCACATCTGCAAAGAGAGCATGGCACAGGGTGAGCACTGCCAGGATGGGAGGGACACTTGGACCTCCAGGCTCACCTGCTCTGCCCTGGATCCCCTTCTTTGTGCCTGGTCTCTCTGACACAGAACTGCAGGGGCAGGGACTGCAGGCAGCCTCTTCATGGGGAGGAGTGAGGGTGATGGGGCTGGTGCTCCTACAGCAGGCTGAGCTCCCTACAGCAGGCTTCAGACAAAAGGGGGAAATGCTAGAGGAAAGTGCTAGCCACAGGTGTCGTACTTCAAAAGTGCCCACAATGAGCCCAGCCTGTGCTGTTACAGCAAGCAGTTTGAGAAAGTGAGATAAAGGACGGAAAGAGTAGAGTAACCCAAACAATAATCAGTCAAGGACAGCAGTAAGGACAGCAGCTGGCAGCAAGATGAGGCTGAAACTGGAAATTCGTGGATCCAGGAAACCCAGCATGGTCTGTGATGGCAACAGAGCTAAGCACCAACAAGTCACCCAGTCCACCCATCCCCATTCAGCCCAGCTTTGAGCTGCTGAGCCTGGAGACTACCAAGTACCTATTGAGTCTTCAGTAAAAGGCCTGTTCCCCCACAGCCACCCTCTGTCCCCTCTTGCTTTCTTCTGTGTCTGCTCTGCACAAACCCTTCACTTCTCACAGTGTCAGTAAAGATTTAAATGCTTAATGAAGACTCTCATCCCAAGGAAAATAACCCAGAAGACACCACCCATAACTGCCCCTGCTCACTTACAGTTCACAGTCTTTCCGTCCCTTCTTGTCTTGTCTTCTCTTACCTCGGCCCTTGGACCTTCTCCTTCAAAAGGAAAGTACCACAAGAAGTGCTGATGTGTGGGAGATGAGACCCACAATCCCAGCCAGTAACAATGCCCCTGATGTCACTTACCTTCCCAACCTCATCAGGTCCTGCCGAGGCCTGCAAAGTGAGAAAAAGACAGAGTGAAATGGTTATTGGGCAGTGCTGCATGTTGAGCTGCAGGAGGTGGTCCATTGACATGCCCTAGTGCACAGCCCCATCTACCTGTTATCATTTATGTCTAAAAGAAACCCAATTTCTCTTCTCTTGACCTTATGAACCCCTCAGTCAGGAGCTGATTGCAGTGGGAAGAGAGAAGGCAGAGACAGTAAAGGGGCTGGTCAGCTTGGGTGACTACCCTAGGGATGTGACATTTTGCCAGTGAGGCTGGGGAGGGCAAGTTCAGCCTTAGCTGCTCTCTGTGGCAGCTTTCACATCTTGTAGTTAAACAAGATGCAACATCCTGGGTAACAAACATGGGGGATCTGCTGCAAAGTCTCAATAGTGGCTCTCAGCCATGCCACAACCCCCCGCAGGGGTCACGGCCAGGACATTACCACGCCTACACTAAACTACAAAAGGGAGCCATGTACAGGTGTGGAAAGCGGCTTAGGAAGAAGCCAAAACTGCTGCAGGAGGCAGCCTGTACACATGCTCATTGGAGATCCCCTGGGAGTTACCCTAGGTAGGAAAACCACAAAAGGATTAGGAAATTCCCTGCATGGAAAATAGCTGGAAGCAGAGAAGGAGGCAAGTAACACATCTGCTTCTTCCCACTCCCCCTTCTGCATCCAGTGACAGATGCTCCAGACAGAGCCAGTGTGGAGCTGGGTCTGCTCCAGTACAGCTGCTCATACAGCTGCAGGGGAATACCAATCTGGGGATCCTCAGGATCTTCTTCCAGGCAAGGATCATGTCTAATGGCTGCCCAGCAGGACACTCATCCCCCAGTTTTTGCAATACTAAATCACCCTTGCATCATGACAAAGAGTGATTCCCAGGACCCCCCATGCAGGCAATGCTGGAGTCTCTACGGCAAGGAGCAGCTGCAGGCAGCACTGGAGCTGCTCCCACAGCATTGCAGTCCTCAGGCAGAGGCCCCGTCCTGCCCAGGCTTTCACCACTTTTGGGACACAGTGAGCACCCCAAGGGGCTGACTAGGTGCCAGAAGTCTGTGGCAGGTTGGTGCTGGACATCCATTCCAGGCCAGCAATGCATATCCAGGCCAGGTTGGCACTGCATGTTTTAAGCTTTCATTTGTTGGCTTGGATGTAAACCTCTGTTTCCCAGGTTTTATGGGGCAGCCTCCCTTAAATGGTTGCCCAAGACCCAGCTGTTGAGCTTTCTCTTCAGGCCACGGTCACACTCAGGCATGCTAAGCCACGGAGTTCCCGTCTGAGCCACCACTTTGGACGTGCTGTCACACACCAAACACCTGCCTCAGAGCCACCAGCCTTCCTCCATTACCCACAGGCAGATGCTCTGGCTAAAGGAGCATACGCCAGGCATGCCAAGGCAGCTGCAGGGATGGGGAGCACAGCCCTGCAGATGGTGCATGGTGCCTGACCCATCTTCACAATGCCACACACCCCCTCGGCTGCAGGGAGCAGGTACAGATGTGGTGCAGCCTGCAGCTGAAAAAGTGCTATAAGCACTGGCAAACCTTAGTGCAAAAACAGCAGGAAGGATCCCAGCACAGCCAGGGTGCCCACAGGGCATCCGTGTTACACCCACAGGGTGAGCTGGCAGGGTTGCCCTTGCTGGAGCCCAGGAGTCCCTACCTGCACTCGCACTGCTTGTGCTCGGTGAACGCCATCTCCACATAGGGTGCCTCCCCGTTTGGCTTTATCTTCAGGAGCTGAAAGAGGAGCAAAGGTTACTTCCCAGGCAGCGGCAGGAGGGGGCTGGAAGGGCTCCTGCACCACTGCCTTGCCACCCCAGCCTCTTGGGAAGATGCATGTCTAACCTGTTCCTCGGGACCTCCAACAACAGAGACTCCACCTCCACACGTAGGCAGCACTGGTCAGGCCCAGCTGCCCCGGCTGGTGCCGCCCCATGTCTTCAGGGCTTTAATTTAAGTCCCATGGTCTTGGGATTTCCCAGCCATAGAAAAGATTTTTCTGTCTCTGCCTTTCTGGAGAGCTTTCGCATATTTGACCGCTTTGCACATCTCCCTTCTCTGACAGAAATATCCCCCCAGTCATATTTTCCAGACTAATCCCATTGCTGCTGCCTCCTCCTGGGCCCCTTTCCTACAGCACTGAGTTGGAATTGACTGGAGTCAGTACCACAGTGCCTCCCCAGTCCAGGGGTACAGGATTTGCCCTGTCACATGTCACTCCACAGCCCAGCCTGAAGTTCAGGTTGGACATCCAAGGGCCTTACAGGGTATGTTCATTGTTGGTGATCCACACTAGCTCCTGCAGTAATGTCTGGCATTGCCACCCTATACACAGCAGCAGGATCCCTCCCATAGAGGGAGACCTGTGCTTGGGGAGCTGCCTCCTGTTCACGCCAGGCTTTTGATCCACCTCAGCCAAGAGTTTTCGGAAACTGCCATCCTGCCTTCCAACACACTTTCAACTCCGGAGAGCCCAAAATCACTGGTGATTTATTGCAGGCACTCTCCAGTCCATCATCCATGACAAAGCAGAGCTTTTCCCTGGTCCCTGCAGCAACAGCAGGTTGATCAGATCAGTTGATCTCTGGCAGCTCAGTGCAAGGGCTGCAGTGTGAGGACAACTGCTGCCTGTAACATGGGGAAGAGTCAAACGGCCCAGGATCTCCCACCCCACATCTCCCAGTTCACACAGTGGCGACTGAAAACGCAGCTGGCTCTGCCCTTCATGCTCACCATGCCCCAGCGTGGGGGCATTCACTGTCAGCACCACCCCAAGCATCACCTGATACAGGAGAGCCTCACTCCTCCCTTCGATTCAAGGGCAGTACCTACTTTGTCCCAGCAGGCAGTCATGGGCAACTGGAACACCCCCCAGCCCCACCCCAGGACAGGGAAGGTCTGGAAAGATGACAGCAATGAGCAAGGGAGACCACACAGAGAGAAGTCCGGGAAGCAGGGAGTGAGGCCAGTACCACCAGGGGTGACACCTGGCCTCAGGGGCAAGCCCAAAGAGCAGGCAGAGGGACCCTACTGGCGTGGCATGCATTTGAGCAGTTGTGAGTCCTCTCTCTTGCTAGCCACACTGCTACAATATCTGGAGGATGTAAAGCTGCATGGTCACCTTCCCGGCGCTTGGTGAGCAGCCCACCACCTCCCCGGCACAGCCACGGCCCCGCAGCAGCAGCACGTACCTGCATGGTGACCGTGCTTGTCTCCACGGGGACGCAGCGGAGACCCTCGTCCCCACAACAGCCTCCACAGCGCTGCAGGGAGACGCAGGAGGGTCTGAAAATGTATTCCACCTCGTTGGGGAACTCGGTAACGACGTCCACCAGCTGCTCCAGAGGCCGGCAGAAGCTACGATTCCAGATCTCCCGAAAGGTCAGGACTGCAAGAGACAGGGACAGGGACTGTAAGGAGGCGCCCAGAGAGGCAGAGCCCAGCCGGGCCGCTGCCGGGGCAGGTGCAGCAGCCGCGGTGGGGTCCTGCAGCCATCACAAGGCACAGGGACGCAAGGGACCCCCTTGTGCTCCCAGTAAGTCCGTCACCGTACTGTGCACATCACTGCTAAGGGGCTCACACAGCCACCCCGATAGGCTCTTCCTCCCTCTATCCGCCAGCTCCGTCTCCCGCCCAGGCACTCTGCTCACCCCCGGCCCTGCCGCGAAGGGGCTCTCCCGCTCCTCGAACCTTCCTCGGCCAGACAGCCGTCCCCTGCGGCTTTCCAGCAGGCAGAGCTGGAGCGGAGTGCTCCCACCCGGGACCCCGCACGCCGGCATCGGAGGGGCGGCAGTCTAGGGATAGGGCTGCGCTCCGCTCCGGCCCGCGGCGGTGCCCGGTGCCCGAGGCGGGCTGGGGGAATCGCGTTGCTCCGAGCCTCGGCACAGCTCCCCGCTGCCTCCCCGATTGTCACCGCGGGGCTCCGGAGGTAACACAGCGCCGGGTGGTACCGAGGGCGCCCCGGCCCTGCGCGAAGCCCTCCCTGGGTTGCTGCCCCCTCCCAGCCGGGGCACCGGCGGCCGCCCCCTGCCAACTCACCGGGCGACTCCGTGCTGGCGGTCCCCCGCTCCTCCAGGGCCTGCAGGGAGGGAAAGGCGAGCGCTGGCGGGGCGGCACGGGGCGACCCGCCGCCGCCCCCCGCCCAGCGCCGGGAGGAGCTGTCACGGCCACCCCGGGCAGCGGCACCGGGGTACCGGGCTGCCCCCTCTCCGACCCCCCTTCCGCCCCTCGGCTCTCACCGGGGCGGGCCGTGCCCCCAGCGTCCCGGCCACCAGCAAGCGCAGGAAGGCGCCGNGCCTCGGCGCTTCTATTTACCGGCCCGTGCCCGGTGAATCCCCGGCCGGCCGGAACCACCGGGGCTGTGGTGGGCTTCTCGGCTTGCTGTTTTTGCTGCTCCACGCCCATACAGCCATTCTGTGCCCACCCGGCTCTCCCAACAACCCCTTTCCCACCCATCCCCTCCATTCCCCTACTGATGCCCTGTTCCCACTCAGACATCCCGTGACTGTCCACCTACCCCCTTCCCCCTCAAGCTGCCTTGTGCCTGTTCCACCAGCCCCTGCCGTTGCACCCCCGTCAGAGGGTTTCCAGCCCCCCTTGCCTCAGGGACAGCATGCAGGTTCTGGTCTACAGCTCAGAAAGGAAGGGGGCACAGCAGGTCTGGGGTCAAACCCTGCTGCCAACCCAAAGGAGCTCTGTGGCCTTTTCTGTTCTATTTTTAAGCCCCAGAGGCCAGGAAAGCTGGAACTATGGGAGGTGTGATGAGATGCCAACAGGCAACACGATCCCCCGTGGGCTGCAGGTCCCAGGGAAATAACAGGCTCTGTGTCCGTGCCAGGATTCACGTTTCTGTCCTCCTGGGAGTGTGGGGAGGCTGCTTCAGGGCTTCCCTACCCAACACTGTGTGAGGTCTGTCCCTGCGGCATGAGGATGCCTGCTCCCAACCCTGTGGTATATGTCCCCCGGGGATGCAGGACATGCCAACTGCCTGTCCTCAGCCCCGTTGGGCCATGCAAGCGACAGTGACTCGGGCATCAGCAGGAGCTGGGCTCTATCAGGAGATTCTAGGTATTGGTACCAAGGAGTGTGTGACAAAGCTGCTGGAGCAAGGCCTGGCAAATTAGCGTGGAGATGCTGCAGAGATAAGCACACAGAAATCCCAGCCCCACCGCGGGGCGGGTGTGCTGCAGTTCATCACTCAGCGGCACAGCACCTACTCAGCAGCTGCCGGGGACAGTTCAGTGCCTGTTCATACTCTTGCTCCTGGCTGGGCAGCAAAGAGCAGGTAAAATCCTTAATGTGATGACTGGAGCATGCCTGTGCTCTCCCTCTGCCACCCTAGAGACCCTCCTGAGCCAAGAGGACCCCCTCCCCGATTCCCCAGGGATAGCTGTGAGATGGGGGTGAAGAGAGCATTTCCTCCCACCCCAGAGCAGAGGCTGCCCCGAGCAGCAGCTGCTGCCAACTCACTGGACAGACAGAATCCTGTTATTGCAAAGACCGTGACCACGCAGGGCCTCATGCCTGTCCTTGCAGGAAGGTCCCTTGGGGCCACCTCTCAGACACAAGGCCAGCCTCTGGCACTGGAGCAAAGGGCTCTCCCCCCAGGGGCTGTGTGGCTGGGGAGACCAGCCCTTAATTGCTGAGTGTAGTCCTGTTCCTGGTCTGAAGCTATTTTCTCAGAGGCCTTGGGCAGAGTTTACATTCCTGGGATGAGCATCCACTTTCTAGGCAGCACGGAACAGAGACAGGAGAAGAGAAATAATATTTGGACACCGGTAACCTGTGATCAGCAACATCATCCTGCATATGGGAGAAACATCAAGCTGGCTGGGGCCACGGTTGCTTGCTTTCCCCTCTGCCATGCTCCTTCCCAGGGGGCCAAATCTGCCCTTCCCCAGCTGCAGGATAGGGCTGGAGGTCGATGCTATAAATGCAGCAGCATGTCCCTCGCACCGCCTCCCGCTCGGCTCTAGGGAGCAGAGTTACGCACTTTGGGAACAAGGGACAGAGGAAGCTCAAGGAACCAGCCAGGGACGTAAGGCAAATAGAGATATTTCCTTAAAGAGCAGATGCCTCCCTTGCAGCGAGCCCCATGCAGTGGCTGCTGACTGAGAGCATCACCTCGAATGTGCCACTGCCTGCCTGTGCCACCTCCCTGCCCTGCTCAAAGAGCTGGGGAAGGAGGCAGGTGGGGAAATATGTGTCCTTGCTGTGGGTGAGCCCTGGCTGCCAGGTAGGGAAGGCCAGCCCTGATACCCAGCTGCAAGCATGCCGTGGCACAGCCCTACCAGGGAACAGGGTCACCTCCATGCCTCCTACGCCTTCTGGGTGAGGGGCAAGAGCAGGGCCCCTGGCTGCCCATGAGCACTGAAGGAGCCCAGAGCAAGCAGCTGCTCTTCCCTGCAAAACCCCACCCTGCTCATTTCAGGCAAGGTCCCTCTAAGTCATCTTTTATTAAAACAGCCTGATTTCAGCATCAGAGTTCTCTCCCAGGAATCTTATTCCCTGCAAAATCCCACCTTTGGCATCTCACATTTAAAGAACCCAACAAAAACTTGTCCCCGCATCATTCTTAAGCCGACTGTAGCCAGGGCCTCCTGTGTCACCCCTGAAGCCCTCAGAGAAAATCTCTGAAATCCTCAGGGTATTATTTCTGTTCTGCTGCTATTTAGGACACAGGAGTCAGTCTCATCAAAGCTATAGGCTTCTACCAAGGGAAGGGCCAAACTGTCCATGAACCAGTGCCTGGCACGGTCACCCTCTTGTGTTTGACCCCTGTAGGCAAGAACCCTGCCAGCAGCTCCCTATGTCCTGCACTGTGACGGGACTTCCGAGGTCAAAGCAGCATGAGGATGTGAGGCACTGGGCTCCTCACACCTGCCCGTCATCCCAGAGCCCCCGTCTCACCCTCGCTGTTTCATTTGATTGCTTTCCCTGGTCCTGTGATCTCTTCTGAGAGAGTCTCCTAAGCGTCACTATCAGTGAGCCAGTCCATGGCTAGCACTGAGATAAACCAAGTCAATCATCTGCAGTTTGTGTCTTCACAATGAGAATGAGGATGGGAATGGTCTGGCTGGGGCTTCCCCAGCTCCAGCCTCTTGGCACAGGGAACCCAGGCCTCTTTCTCAGGAGACTGCTGCTGACTTCTGAGAAATGCAGGGCTCACCAGTGCCCTTGCTGGCAAGCAGAGCTGCACCAGTGACCCCTGAACAGTCAGTGTTGCTCCTCAAGGAAATAGCTTGCAAACAACCTGCCTGGACACCTGGGCCCTGAAGGACTCCTCAGAGCTGTGCTGCAGCAGCTCCAACTCCGAGATGCCCTCGGCAGCACATCCCTTGTCTGCAGCGGCGAGCAGTGGTGGTGTCAGGGCCTCTGCCAGCCCAGGTGCGCAGGGGGATGTGTTTGCTGAGGGGGAGGCTGACAATAGCGGGAAATGGGCCGGGCCGTGCAGCCCGATGGTGGTGGCTCACAGCCCCGGCCACTGCTGCCCGCGGCAGGCGGAAGCGTCCGGCCTTAGTCAGCCCCGGCCGCACGTGGCAGGAACTCTGCTGTTTGTTTTGGTTCCTGGGGAGGGGAGCTCAGCCTCCCTGGGGACCCACAACCAAAACTGCAGACACCTGACAGTCCAGCCCAGTGCCTGGGGACATCAGGGTTTGGTCCCCATGGGTCACGGGCACTGGGGGCTGGCCTAGGTCAGACATAAGTTTTGGAGGGGCATGGGATGATCACCAGGACTGCTTGAGAGTGCTCCAGGCAGAGGACCCAGGCAAGCCTGGGTACTGCTCTCAGACACAAATCCCCCACGGGGGCAGGGACAATGCTACCAAGAAGAACATCCCTGAGACTGCCAGACCAAGCCCTGGGAAGCCGCAGCCCTCATCCAGCCAGTGCTCCAGGAGCAGATCAGCATTAGCAGACCTAGTGCCACTCAGCTTAGCACTCAATGGCCAGTGACTGGGCAGCCCCACACTGCAGGAACTGGCCAGGCCACAGGTGTTTGCAGAAAAGCGCAGCCCTGGAGCAGGGTGAGGCACTGGAGAGCCACACCACAGCCCCAAGCATACGTGGGTGCCTACAGGTAAGCGTTCTGTCAGCAGCCCCAACAGCAAGCACAGTTACCGTGCCAAAACAACAGCCCCATGCACGCGAGGTGCCGAGAGATCACAGCAGGAAGCAGAGACGTAGTAACCACAGCACAGCTCACCCTGCTCTGTCCAAGTTCCTCTCCTGAAGCCCTGGGTAGGAGCTGCGTCTTCGGGTCCCAGAAAGCCTGCAGGAATTTCTCTCCAGCAGCAGTGGAGTGCTGTGCTTGGGAAAAACAAGGCTGAGGCCAGCACGGACTGGTGCAGCAGTGTGCGTGACCTTCTGCCACCGGCAGAGATGGAACACCCTGGGCCTGCACCGGTTGGAGGAACAGGGTATGGCAACCGTGGGAGAGGTGAGACTCTCCCAGCAGGAGCAGAGCAGTCCTCTCCTCAGGAAAGAGACAGAGGTTATGTTTCCACCAGAAAACCAAGCAAATTCTGCACATTTATCATGTTTTATCTACCCTGGGGAAAGGGCAGTGAGCGCTGATCAGAAAACAGAGGCGCACAGGCACAAACTGGCTGCTACTCTGCTGCTGCTGCCCCTCGCCTCCCAGCTTTCCCAGCCCAGCCGGTCGGTGGGCAGGGGCTGCCAGGCGCTTTTCTCCCCTGCCAAACTGGAACCCGATCCACACCCAGCCCAGAGCTTCTGGCCGCTTATCATGTGGATGCAGTTCTCCTGCTTTTAGTTGTCATAATATTGACACAAAGCAAAATAATAGTGATGGCGAGACTCTGCCTGGCTCTGGGAGGCAAACAGGCAAGGAGATGGGGAGTAGCAGACTCCACTATTGTGTGGGACGGGGCAGCAGCCAGGGCTGCTTCCAAGCTCTGCTCCTCAGCATCACTCCTGCTGATAAGAGGGGGATGTGGGATGCGGGCGGAGGGGGATATAAGCTCCGCAGCACACTCTCCCTGCTGAGGAGAGTGAACGTGTGTATCGGCAGGGCTTCATCCCAGAGGCTTTCCCAGAATGTGGGTGGAGGAGTGGCTCATCTCTCCCTTTCCCTGAAACCTGGCAGCTGCTGAATAGCTGCCATCACCCGCAGCAGACAATGAGCAAAGCGAGCCCGGGGCCAGCTGCAGCGCCGGGAGCGCGTGAGCAGAGGAACTGCAGGGAGCTGGCTGGTGACCAGGAAGCAGCCCAGACTGCTGGTGTCACGGACCCCTTGGTGACCACAAAGCGTCCGGGCCGCACTTTGTCTCACTCCAAGGGCCTGGCTTCCTGCAGCCACACCAGGTTTGCTCCGGGGCTTCTCTGAAGCCAGCCCGGAGGGATGAGCCCCCAGCAGCACCTCCTCTGTGGCCCAGCCAGCCTGCCATGCACCCTCGAAGTGGTGGCAGGGCCACAGCCAACACCTGCATGGTGCCACTGAGCTTTCTGAGCATTTGTGCCTTTGGTGGCATCGAAAAAAAGCCAATGCCTTTTCAGGGTACGAAGGTGCAGGACACTAATAGCAGTGCTGAGGACAACAGCTCCCACCCAGCTCTGTATCATGTTCCCTCATCCCTTGCTAGAACTTGTTTTCGTACATGACATGCAGTGACTTCCCCCACTTCCCTCACCTCTTCCTGGCCAGCCTGGCCTTTGAACCAGCTGCCTCCAGCTGCTTGTATCACGAGGGGAGACCAACTGCCATAGATGAATGAGCCGACGAGTGAGGTTCCACATCCAGGGCAGGCATTCAAACGCCAGCTTCCCATGCCTCTCCCAGGGGCTGGGAAGAGCAAGAGGCAGCCCAGCCTGGGCTGCTTCCACAACAAGTCCTAGAAAAACCTTCATGCTTCCCAGCCTTGGCCTCTATTTTTAAGGCTCCTAAAAGGAGTGGGGCACAAACTACAAATTTCTGGCAGGAGAGACGGTCCCTGGGCCGGATTCAGAACCGCCTACTCATTTTCCGTAGGGATTGTGGACTCCATTGGTACTGCAAGGGTCTGGCTATGGGCTTGGCCTGCCTGTGTGTGCTGTGGTGACGCGAGAATGAGACAGCAGCCATTTTCCAGGCAGAGACAAGCGCACGTACACACAGGTGGCCAGGCCGGGAGCTGCACCAACTCCTTTGCTAATCTGAGGTACTGAATCCATCCTGTTGTTCCCCTTAGCAAGCCCTGCCTGTTTCCCCTTGGCCACCCAGGCAGTTATGGCAGCCAGGCTTTCCTGAGGATCACCAGTTCAGGAGACAGTTGTTACCAGAGTCATCAGCAAAGACCAGCAGAACACGTGCCCTGGTACCTGCAGCGTCAGACGTGAATTTCAAGCATGCCAAAACTGCCGATGACTCAGACAACGTGTGCGTGCGCCTGCAAAGCCACAGAGCTCAGCTTTCCAGCTATTCACGTACCTGCATTTGATCACCAGCTGTTTGTTTGGGTTTTTTGTCTTCTTTCCCTGGAAGCTTGAGTTTTAAACATGCATTCCACACTCAGTTCAGCTCATCATTTCCATCCCCTTCACTTACTAAGTGACCTATATTCTCCCCTGTAGCAAACAGAAAACACTGGTTTGGGCTCCCTTCAGCAGATTCATTCCTGTGTCTACATCTGAGACTGCAAGAGCTTTGGTCTTGACTTGTTTTTGTCTCAGGCCTTTGAGCACGGGTTTTCCAAAGAGCAGCCATGTCACATCAAAGATACCTTACCGCATCCGTCCCTTTAGACCGTGCTTTGTGCTCCCCCCACACCATGCACTATGACCTCCTTAACTCAGTCACTGTGCTCAGCAAGTGGCTTTAGGCACCCAGCAGTAATGCTGCTTCTTCCCATGTCTCCCTTTGTCTTCACAGTCCACACCATGCTGACAGCCTGCCCACTGCTCCTGCAGGGCCATGGCTCAGCTGGCTCTCCTCTGCTGGATCCTTTTCTTTGCCTGTGCTGAGTGTGAGCAGCTCACTTTGCTTACCCGACTCTTGCAGATGAGTCCAATGGCTAGAGTTCAGCAAACTGATTCTCCTCCCTGGCATTTTATCCAACCCACTTATCCGCTGAGAGTTTCTAATCCAAACAGCCTCCCAGAACACGATGTTCCAGTGCTCCCAGGCTCTACCCACCTCTGTCCTGCCTCGTCCTCCCTCACACAAGCACTTGGGGGATGACATTCAGCCCCCAGGGATGCAGAATTCCCTGGGCGGAGGGAAGCTGTGTCTCTAGCAGTCAGCCCTGATGGTACAGAGCAGGATGCTGTCCTGGCTAGGCTGGTAGCTCTCCAAGGAGGTGAGACAGTTTCCAGCTCCTCTGCAGGCCCATAAAATGTGCTACCATGCTTGGCTGGCCAGCTCATTCCCTGCTCAGCTCTTTTGTCCACACCACCAGCACTGTCTGCAGTCGTGTCAGCCTCCTTGCTTGCTTATGCACCAGCTGGGAAGCTGCAGCCACCCAGTCTGCCCCAGGGTACACGCGGGAAGGGAAGGAGGGTGGGCTGGGCAGGAGACAATTGCCTCTGCCTGTGGCAACAGAGAGGGGTCCTGCTCCATAAAACCCAGCAGCTGTGGACCACCAGGTGAGACTCCTTCCAGCTGCACAGGGATGCACCCCCCCACCCCGCATCGCTTCTGCCACAGTGGCACAGCCTGCAAGGCAGGGGGATTTTAGCAGAGTACCCAGAGCACCAACATGCGTCTTTCCTTCCCCACTTACTCTACAATGCCTGTGCTGCCTTTGCTGCCACTCCTCCTCCTCAATCCCTCCTTTTCAGTCCTGCTGGGCACTCCTTGTCTAACTCATCGGGTCCTGACAGCAGCTGCTGGCTAATGACAGTTAGATGTCTCGTAGCCATGGTCCCTCCGAGCAGCTTGGGGTTTGCCTTGCAGCTCTCCAGTGAGCCACAGGTTTTGGCTCAGCTCAGCTACACAGACCTAACAGCTCCCGAAATCCCCATTCAGAGGCTTTCATTCATGAAACACAAGGCAGCAGACCAAGAGCAGGACTCTGTCCCTCAAGGGACACCAGACTGCCAGCTGCCTAAACTAGCTGTGGCAGCAGTGCCCAGCAGAAAATGCTGTAGGGAAAAGGACGGAAACAGCACAAATGGGAAAAGCTCTGCTGCCTGGCAAAGCACTGGGAAAAAACTGCCCTGCACTACTTACTGGGACCAAAGCAGGGAATGTAAACAGCCCAGAATCCACAAGGAGGTCATAACCTCACAGCCCAGTTTCCCTTCCTCTTCTCCATCCTGCCTAATCTCCAAAAGCTGCTCTGTTTACTACCAAGATAAGTAAACAAACAAAGGAATGCTCCAACGCAATGATTTTTATTTTTCTGGCCAATCCACATGTCCCAGTCCCTGGGTGCACATGTAGGAGTTGTTTCTGCACACCAAGGCAGCTGGCACACAGCACTGCAGGGGCAGCAGCAGGCAGCCGATGGGCACAGACAGCCTCCACGGCCCTGCCTGCAAGTGGCTGTGCAGAGGGGCAAAGGGGGAATGGGGTTTCCCTGCACAAATGCAGGCCTTGCTCCAGGGAGCCTCCAATTTATACACTATGGAAAAAAACATACACCTAAATCTGGGGAGAAGGAGGAGACAAGGCAGCAGAGAACCAGGACGTGCCCAGTTGACACAGTGGGGTCCAGCACAGTGGAGCCAATAGCCGGGCAAATCCTGTCACCCTCTACTGACTTTCTCCAGGGGCAAAGGATGGGACAAGCTCATCATGGAGCAAAACTCTGACTTCCATCCAGGGCTGCAGCACCCCCCAAACACATACAGCCAAATCCAAATGCGTTGCCTTTTGCCAGGCACTGGAGGGATACAGTGAGCTTCCTTCCCCAGGCTGCTAGGCTCTGTGGCTTCCAGGCACACAGGGACACTTGAGGAAGCAGGAGGAAGAGAGAGGTATGGAAGGATGCTCAGTCCCCTGCAGGCTTTGGGTGACAAATCACCCGCATTAAGTCCTCCGAGTACAGCAGCTGCTGGTATCTTGCTGGGGACCCAACAGACCCTCGACAGGAGCTGGCTGTAGGGCAAGTCCTAAGGTAACCACATGAACACAAAGAAGATGGCATGAACATCCAAGGCCCTACAGGCCTCTGCATGAAGCAACCACCGAAAGCTCCCAGCATAAACCTGTTTGCTTTGATTTCCTAATCTGAAACAACAGGACACAGAACAGAGCGATAGAGTAAAGCAGTACCGCAATGAGAATTATTCCATGGCTCCTGCCTGTTCCCTGGACACGCTGCTCCAGGAACTAGACACAAAGGAGCTACATTCCTGCCTTATCCAGGGCCGGTTCTGGCTCTGCCAGCAAGAACAATTGGACTGCCAGGAACTGCGCCTTTCCCAACCCCTTTGCTTTGGCTCTTTACACGCAGCGCACCGCCCGGTCCAAAGTAAACCCGCCCATGTGCGCTCTCCCTGCGGCTCCGGGCTCCGCCCATCTCCCGGGGTACGGGAGCGGCTCCCGCCCACCCGCCGGACGCGCCTCTCATTGGCTGAGCAGCCGCCGGGGGGCGGGCACAGCTCGGCAGTCTCCGCCAATGGGGCGGCGAGGCGGCGGAAGCGGAAGTAGCGCCGCCATGCCGGGCGCCGCGGAGCGCGGCTCGGAGCTGTCCGAGCAGATCGAGGCCTTCGCGGCGCGGCTGCGACGCGGCGGGGAGCGGCCGCGCTCCGAGGACACGGCGCGGCAGACGCTGTCGCTGCTGCGGAAGATCGTCGGGCACGGGCGATGGAGCCGAGCCGGTGAGGGCCGGGCGGCGGCGGGCGGACGTACCACTTTCCCCGGGCGGGTGCGGCTTCCCCAGCGCCGGGAGCGAGGCGGCGGCGGGGCCCGGCGGCGGGCGAGTCGCAGGAGGGCAGTTGCACCCCGGTCGTGGCTGTCGGGTGCGGAGGGATCCGCAAGGCCGATGCAGGCCCGATGCGGCGCCGCTGGCGCTGTGGCCCGCGGGAGCTGGAGCCTCGCTAGCAGCGACCAGCGGATTCCCAGTGCTTGTCCTGCCGCGGCGGAGCCCTTCCCAGCCTGCTGTGGTCACGGGCGGCATTACCTGAGGAGCTGCCCTGTTCCAGCCTTGCTCTTCCCTCAGCGGCGTCAGTCCGAGTACGGACCTTTCCAGCAGCACTTGCTTTCCTCTTTCAAAGGAAAGACCAAATGCACTGATGATGGTCTTTCCTAAGTCTGTGTTATGACCAAGCGTTTCCGACTGCAAAACCCACCAGTGGAACGGGCTGCTTTGTGAGGGGCTCTCTGCTCGCCCCTTCCTGTTGTTTCTTGGTGCTGTGGTCCTTGTGCTGGAGCAGCTGCTGGCCCTGGGATGTTGAGGGGGCGTGCACTGGTTTGATGCTCACACGGGCTTGCTCTGGGCAGCGATAACCAAGGCCCTCCCCTCTTTCAGGGGAGCTCATGGATCTGATCCGGACAGAGGGCCAGAGGATGACGGCAGCCCAGCCGTCAGAGACAACAGTGGGCAACATGGTGCGACGAGTATTGAAGGTCATTCGTGAGGAATATGGCAGGTAAAGTGCCCCTCTTGCTCCCTGTATCTCTCTGAAAGCCCAGAACCTCCCTTTTAAGTTGCTTCTGTGAAACCCCTTTAGTTCCCATCACCCCCCTTTCCCATCTCTCTTAGAGAGGGATTCAAGGAGTTTAACACCAAAGGAAACCCTGTTGTTTTCACCGTGGGTGATGACATTTTCTCTTTAGAAACCACTCGGTGAATGTGTTGTGGGTGCATGAGAACAGTCTGTGCCCTGACCTTGGGCTGTTTTCTCTCTCTCTACCCAGGGGGTCCATCCTACTCGAGCAGTAGCCTCGAGCCTGCTCCTTGTCTGTGGACAGCAGTGTTTGCACATGACTTAAGAAGGCACTTTCTGGCAGAGATTTGGGTGGTTTTCTGCTGAGACGCTAGGGAAGCTCTTTGGTGTGGCATGGTGTGCCTCCTGTGTGTGGCTGTCCTTCCTGTCTCTTCACATCCAGGTGTGCCGCACTGTGGGGACGGTGCTCAGCCTGGCTGTGACCCCGTGCTCTTTCCTGAGGCTGAAGAGGCTACTTCTCTCCGCAGGCTTCACGGGCGCAGTGAGGAAAGTGACCAGCAAGAATCCCTGCACAAACTCCTGACTTCTGGAGGACTGAGCGAAGATTTCAGAACCCCTTACCCATCCCTCAGAGCTAATGTTATCGAAGCTATTAATGAGATGCTAATTGAGCTAGGTATGGATGGGTCTGAATTGCTCCTGAGTGAAGATTCTTATGGGATGGGACTGATGCTTCCCTCTTCTCTAGTTGAAAAGAAAACAATAAGGATCTGGGAGGCTTAATCTGAAGGAACTAAGGGACTGAAGGCCTGCTGCTCCCAGAACTTAGTTTTAAGTCCTCTTTGGCTTACAGGGAGATGGGTAGATTGTGGAAGGAGCAATATGGGGAACTGTAGGCCTGTGCTCTTGGTCTTCTGGGAAGTCTTGAGTCCTCTGAAGAGGAGTGTAAAAAATATGCCAAGGTTGGACCTTAATCTCTGTGCGCATATAACCTGACCCTTGTCACAAAGAACCGTGATACAATTTTCTTTTTCTGCAATACTTGTGACAAATCAGGTATCCAACTCATTTTCTGAGGCCCAAGTTGCTCCGCTATTGAACTACAAAACTGTTGAAGTTTTGTGGGCCTGGTGGTTATCTGGAATAGCGCTGACACAATCCACTCCCCTCACGTTGGAGTTTTCAGTACAGCTGTTCCTGTATATAGGGAGGGTATAGCTAGGGAGCATGGGGCATTCCAGGGTTAGCTTCTTGGTCCCACTCCACTGGCAAAAATAACGGGGAGAAAAGCTGCTCCTGCTCCACCAATGCTCATAACATTGTTTTAGTGAAAAATTATCTTCTTGGAGAACAGTCCTAGCAGCACAAGTGTTGCTTTTGCTGGCTGCTTTTACACCCGTGTCTTCCTTCTGTTACAGAGGGCACCACTGACAACATTGCTATGCAGGCACTGGAGCACATCCACTCCAATGAGGTGATCATGACCATTGGCTACTCACGCACTGTTGAGGCCTTCCTGAAGGAAGCTGCTCGCAAGCGGAAGTTCCAGGTCATCGTGGCAGAGTGTGCGCCGTTCTGCCAGGTAAGGCCTGGGCTGGCTGTCTTCTCCACGTACCATGTTGTCCCGCTCATTCTTCCTGAAATCTTGTGTCTGGAATCAAGATGAACATTATGGAAATTCCTCTGCAGTTAAGAGATAGGAGACAGCTCATTATCATACCCCAGCATCCTTGAGCTGAAGGGCTGTGTTTGGGTTTTGTCGCTTGGTATTTTTGCAGTTCTTCAGACAAGAGTTGAGTGCTGATACCTCTATTTGCAATTGCACTGCAGGAGCTATGTCACAGGGAACCAATTGGATTCTCCCTCTTCTTAGGGTCATGAAATGGCTGTCCGACTGTCTAAAGAGAATATTGAAACTACTGTCATGAGTGATGCAGCTATTTTTGCTGTCATGTCTCGAGTCAACAAGGTAAGGAGGGCTCCACTGGAGGAGGGAGTTCCTGGCAGGTTGGGTGCTTAGGCCTCTCAAATCAGCTGCAAGTCCCAGCAGTGATGAATGTGTTTCTTCACTGAAGACTCAAAATTGTAATAGTCCCTGTTCACTGCTGGGGTGGAGATACAGTGTGGAACTCCAAGTCAGTATGATGACTGACTGCATGGCGATAGGTTTTTCTGGCTTAGTGGCTACAGTTGCAAGAGACCCTCAGAAGATTAACCTCAGTTTTCGAAGGAGATGGAACAAAAACCAGCATTTCTAAAGGGAAGAAACACCCCTTTGCCTGAAACAGAAGATGACTGTTGAAGGGAATCACCAAGGTTTGCCTTTTTAAACAGACCTGTTCTGTACTTTTATAGAGATGAAAACTGCAAACTTTGGCACCCCAAAGTGGGGGGGAAAAAAAAAGTACTTGTAAAATTTTAAAATCCAGCCACATCAATTCTTAACTATATATTTTAAGCTGCTTTACATTTTTCTCATTTTACTGCAAGGGAATTTTTGCAGTGAGCAGTCAAGTTACTTGTACAAAGCTTACTTTGTAGGTCTGTAGAACAACAGGAGCCACAGCCCAGTTTCTGTTTGGTGTTCTCTGCAATAGAACATACATTTGTCTTCTGAAATCCTCTGTGCTGGAGTCATGCTCTTGTTAGAGAGGAACGTCTCAGTGCAGAGCCAGTGCCAGATGAAACAGATCAGGCATTCAGCTGCCCTATAACTCTAGCCTTTGGCTGGCTGGCTGTACTGACACAGTCCTCCTCCAGCTCATCTGTCAGGGTCCGAGCCAGGAAGTGTTCCTTCCCCAGTTTGCTGTGGAATATGCTATCCAATTCTGATTTGCCCTTTTAAGGTCATCATTGGTACAAAGACAATCCTGGCCAATGGCGCCCTGATTGCTGTGAGTGGGACTCACACTCTGGCACTGGCAGCTAAGCACCACTCCACTCCACTCATCGTGTGTGCCCCCATGTTCAAGCTTTCACCGCAGGTAAGTACAGCAGCTCTTCAGGACTGCACCTGCAGGGGCTTTTACTTGTGGGAGCTTAGGGTGGAGAGCACCATCTGTCCCAAGGTAAGGTCAGTAAATGAGCCATCTCCCCCATCTAGTGCTGTTACTTCAGATAGGAGATCCTCACCCAAATCTGGCACACCTCAGGATCTCGTTGAAGCACCCTCCTCTCCCACATGTGCCAAGCAATACATTGGGTGTAAGGATGTAGACCACTGCCTAGACTGATGAGACTGGCATTGCCATACTTGTTTTTCCTCAACCACGACAGATATCAATTTATACCATTAGTGTTGAAAGGCAGAGAATGTAGAAGGAGACACTCAAAACTCTTTCTTACACTCAGTACTTTTTCAGTATTGTCAGATGAAGTTGCAGACTGAGGAAGTCACTTCTCCAGTTCCCTAGGCTTTGACAAGGGCAGCCATGTCATAGCAGGCTCTAAAAGCTTTGAGGAAAACCTTTCATCTGTAAATGTTAGAGGTTCTAGAAGCAGGCACTATGTAATTCTTGTAAACAGAGGTAATACCACCTGGCAAGTCATCTTCCTCTGTATTAGTTGCCAGGATCTGTTTTCACTAGGATAATCAGGTAGGGTTTTTCCTGATCTTCCTGTATTTTTTCTCATTTAGTTCCCTAATGAAGAAGATTCGTTCCACAAGTTTGTGTCACCACAGGAAGTGCTGCCATTCACAGAAGGTACTGGTTATTCTTTATACATCTGGTCAAGCTGGTTCAGTCTATAATTTTTTTTTTATAACTCACATAAAAAATTAAACATTCGGCTATGTTATAACCCAAGACAGAAAATCTTTTTTTTACTCTTTGGCAGAAAAGAGTGCTGTGAACCATCCAGTTTTATAACTGTATATTATGTAAAGTACAGAAAAAGGATTTCTTTTGAACACTGTCTTTGCAGTTTTACTTCTCTGGCCCCTGACAGTTTCAGAGCAGAAGCAAAACTGCAAGTCGGTGTTTTATTACAGGATGGTGATAATGATGCCAAGTAGGTAGCAGCTTCCTGTGGGCCAGGGCAGATGCCCAACACCAAGGGCAGCTTCCGTTCTTTCCTATAACTTCTTGAAACTTTGTTACATGATACAGCTATTGAAACAACAGTATCTCTGCCATGGGCTTCCCACACAAGCACCATCTTTAGAAAGGCGTCAGCGCCCAAGCCCATTTTCAGTTAGCAGTCTCTTTCAAAGCCCCATTTCTTTGTGACAAAGACTTTGAAATGAAGATAGCAGGCTTGGCATTGATTTTTAGATTAGCCTTCTGAGCTTTTCTGTAAATAACTTTGGAAGTATGAGGATTCTTGTATTATCCATTGGTAGGGTTTTTGGCAATTAGTCAGTCTACATCAGAGGGAATCTGGGGTTTCTACCAGCAAAAATGACCAGAAACAGAGTTTTGCCATTCATTCAAGATTGCTGTATACCTGTAATTCGATGACATCAGTGAAGGATGTTCAAGGGTGGCATGTGTATAGCCAGTTTGTTTAGGGACTCAGGAAGTTGTGCAGAAGGCTAAATGTACTTTGAGTTGGTTTGACTGATATTGCTGCTATTCACTTTACAGGGGAGATCCTGGCAAAGATCAATGTTCACTGCCCAGTGTTTGACTACGTCCCTCCAGAGCTCATTACTCTCTTCATTTCTAACATTGGGGGTAATGCACCTTCCTACATCTACCGCCTCATGAGCGAGCTCTACCATCCAGATGACTATGAACTCTAATACTGTGAAGTACATCACTATTCAGACTCTTCCTATCTTTCTCTTTAGAAAGATACAACAGCTAATTAAAGTGTATGTTGCAAAGACAGGTTGCTCTGGGGAGCCAGTGGGGAATTTGCTCAGCAATGTCTTTCTACCCAAAAGCAAGAGAAGGCACAGCTCTTGTACAGGATTTTTTCTCTGTGTCAGAAACCATGTGGAGCTGCTAACCCACTTTGATTTTGAAAGAGCAAGGCATATATATGTAACTCTGGGGCAGCTAAGCTGTTACTTCAAAGTACGCTGCAATAAAGGCTGTCTCAAGTGATCTCACTGTTAAGCACATTTTCCCTATGCAGTTGTTTTGTTTCTTTAATTAGCAGGAGTTTTACCAGTGTAGTGAGTTGCCTGCACTCACTACATGATGCAGTAGCAGGCTTTACAGTGTGCTTTCACATGCGAATGTGATAGGAGTAGGAATCTATCAACAGTTGTCTTCAAAATGGATATTTAACTATTTAGTTATTTCTGTGGGGCTGTGTGGGGATTTAGAAATCTCTCACTCAAGAACACAAGCTGCAAGGAGCTGGAGAAAGCAGCTGTGTGTGTCATTCATTGCAAAGTTAAATGTTTCTTGATTCTAAGTTGGCCTATATGTACACTATGAAGCTGGTCGGTCCTCATTCCAACCACTGCCATGAGCCCAAGGAGTGAGTTTAGTGTGAACTTTATTAAGAAATACCTTTCAATTTTCAAAGTACTATAAAATACACTTAATTAAAACTCTCCTCTCTATTACACAGAATTATGCTGTGCTTGCAGAAGATAAGTGCTTTGCTTTAGTAACTGCAAGTGGCTGCAACTCCTTGCACCCGACAGTCCAGCACTGACATAGGGCCCAGACTTACAGCGCAGTCCCTTAATGTTGAAGATGCTTCTTCAGGCTCCAAGGGTGGGCTCCTCCTGCCATGTTCTCCTGGCTGGTTTCTGCTTCTTTGGTCAGTAGCTGGAGGAGAGCTTTGGTGACTGCACCGGCTCAGAACTTAGCTCCCCACAGGGTACTGCAGTCTAACAACAGGGCTCATGGATCATACCAATGCTTCTAGTGGTTGCAGTTTACAGTATTAACTTTTTTTAAAGAGGTTCTTTTTTTTTTCCAAATAGCTGCCATGCTCGTGCCATCTTCCTCAGTCTAGTCAAATTAGGTTTAGGCTGGAGGGAGAAAAATTAAGAAGCATAAGTCATAACTGAGTAAATAAGTTTCAATATTTCCATACTCTTTCCCCTAATACAGTCATTCCCAAGTTCTTTTAATATCTAATTCAAAGTCCCACCTGACATTCAACAGAATCCAATTTAATAACAATAAAGCACAGTAATAGCAAAACGGAGGAGTAAGGATTTTGTTTTAAATTTAAATGTAACCTGATTTAAATGTAATTTAAGTGTAACCTTGTCTACTGGAAGGCGTTCCTGCTCATGGCAGGAGGGGTTCAAACTTTAAGGTCCCTTCCAACCCAAAACATTCTATGATTTTACAAGAAATGTTGCTATTCCTGTGCTTTATCCCCATTTTATAGCATCTTAAACTTTGGGAAAGTAAGCATTTGTTTAATTAGCATCTTTGCCACTAGCAGAATTTCAGAATTTCCAAGTTTTACACTTAAAAACTGCAAACACTTTAAATGTATGCTTAACCTTAAGGACACTAATCAAGTCAATGTGACCATTCAAATAATATATGGTAAGATCCTTGCTAAAGTGTTTACAGGACAGATGGTTTATGTCCTAAAGTTTCATTTTATTGATAACAATATGTAAAAAGTCAAGTAATATAAGGCCAGGTGATGATTTCAAACTGGACAATCCTAGTACTAACACACATATGTGATGTGCCTCTGGTAATCCAGAACACAGATTACCAGAGGTGTGTCCCACACAGTACCTGTTTTTCCTGCTGTAGATGGTCTATGTCTGCAAGAGGCAGCATTGAAGGTCTTCCATGAGCACACTGGAAGGGCAGCTTACAAGATGACAAAGCTTCAATAAGCCTGCAGCTCTCCTCCAAAGTCAAATGCTCATTAAACTTAATAGCTCCTGAAAAAGAGAGACACATTCTTGCACATGGTGCCAAAGAGGATTCCAATTTGCTCTACAGCTGTGGTTTTCAGTGAAAACAAGGCAGCTCCCAAAGATTAGCTGACAGGCTGCAAAGCAACCCAAAAGCTGCAGTGTGGCAGACTTGGGACTTAGCTCAATTAAACAGCCTGCTGTATAAGGAGATCAGCTTTCCATGGCTTAAAACCTTCAGGTAGCCCAGGTTTCGGTATTTCAGGTAATGTTGCAAGAGGCAAATGGGCTTTTTTGCTTTTTTGTGTGCGTGTGTTACAGCTGAAGATGCAAACAGTTCACAAATCAAAAAGTATTAAAAGACAAGGATTAATAACAATTTCACAGGTTTTAGTGGTTCTTTGTGGCTGCCACTGACAAGTACCACTTCTGAGACCAAGTGCTAGCCTTACCACTAAGTCCTTTCTCTCAAGTGAGCACTTAAAGGCACCCAGAGGAAATTCAAGCAGAACATTAGGGAGTTATTTCAGAGGTGTTGGCAAACTTAAGCCTTCACAGATGCACAAGACCATCTGCAATCTGCCTTTCAGCCGTGGGACTTTTTTAGATACAAAACCCCAAAACATATCGACTGCCAGTTGTAAATGCACTCGTGAGAAAACAGGTACTTCTGGTTCACGTTTGCCCTTTCAGTGTGATCTTGTTGGTACTGTATATGGCGCAGGAACTGCAACAAGAGGCTGGACCTATTGCAGTCTACACCGGTAAGGCCTGCTCACTGCCAGGTGCTGGAAAGCAACAGTTCCCTGAAATGTAAATTTTTACCACGCTCCATTCAAAAATACTTGAAATGTTGCAGGCACACTTCAACTACCACTTGTGATACTTAAAGGAAATTAAAAACTTGGGAAGAGTGGCTAAGTGTTATTTCCTGCACGCTTTCAAGCAGATTCCAGCACTTTCCCCCTGGGCCCATCATAGAGCTCTTATTTGAATGGTTTAGAGTTCACACACATGAATGCATCTCAGAACTGCATGAATCACATGAAGGTTGGAAAGTATGTTAGGCCCATACACTAATAAATTGGTGGAGTATTGCTTATCCCTTGGTGCTGTCCATGAGCATTATCTCCTCATCTCTAAGAAATACACAGTCTTTAACCCTGCAATAGCTGTAAACACATCCAAACACTGCCCCAGGGAGGGTGTTGTGTAGAGAGAAAGGTTTGAAAATGAAAAAGAGAAAGTGAAAAAGAGAAAGAATGAAAGAAAAGTATAGTTTCCCTACCATGACAGGCCTGGGAAGCTAACACCTTCAGAAACGTCAGAGGCAGTGTCCCTCTTGCTCCTCCTCTTGTGGTCTGCACTAGCTGAAAGCAGTAAGGGAACATCATGTTACTTTCCATTTAATATGAGAAAAAAGAACTGTAACAGAAAGTAAACTAAAAATGAGGAAAAGCTAGGGGATTATCTAGTCCACTCTCTCATTTGAAGCTCAACACGCACCCTTTGATTCACGCAGTAAGCTTTAGATTGTTATAGTCAACTTTAGAAGTAGACAGCAACTCACCTCAACTTGTTCTTGAATAAGCTCCTAGAAAGAAAAAAGGTAATGTCATCAGTTGCTATTTCTCCCTTCTATCCCCCTATCCTACTTTGTTCATATCTGTGTATAATTTACTGTGTGACTGCCAGAATCAGAAAAAGTGATGCTGTTGGTAGTACACTGACCACAGTGTGAAAGATCTAGGTGGAAGTCCTGACCTCACACATTTCCGACCTACAGAACGGGCATAACAGAACTCATACCTTAGACTACCATGAATGCATGTTATCTTTGAAAAGCTGCCCTTCTTCAGATAATAACTAGTTAATGTGGATTTCATTTCTGATATCTAAAATGCAATTAATTCATAATCAATCCCGAATAGGTGCTACCAGATCTAATTAAAATAAAAAGAACTGCAGAATAGATCTGCCAAAATTATCATGAGATCTTGAGTCATCTGCAAAGAATGAGTGCTTGTGACCCACAGACCTGAACCTTCCTCCACCACTTTTAGTGCTCTTGGCTCCCAAAACACATCAGGATGGTGCATTTTGAGTGCTTCCCGATTATAGCAAGTTTTGAAAAGAAAATTTAATCTAATTAATCATCTTCTCTGTTTCTTCTTTTCATATCAAAAGAGATCTATGGCAACACTGGACTGATTCAGAACTCAGTCTGAATATGGTGCTCCAGAAACAATTTTAAAGGAGTTTATGAGCAGTTATGATTGTGGAGAACTGTTTACAGTGGAAACTGCAAATAATCACCTCAGAAATTTCTCCCTCAAACTCAAGCAGAACATCTAGAACAGTGGTTTTTAGAAAGCCCCACTGCCCATGTAGAGATTTCATGGAAACAACTTTAATATTGCTGATACATAAATATTATTTGTTAGGATTTATTCATTTTACTGTTCCTTCATTTAACAATTTTTCTGTTCCTTCAAGCATTTACTGTCCATTCAAGCATCCATGTGCAGTAAACTGTTGGAATATCTTTGCTATATACAGTTTTTCTTAGCTTCTCCCCTAGTCTAAGTCTGAAACAGTTTCCTATCATTTCAGTTATAGTTCAATGATTTCAGTTTTGGGACTATTTAGCTATTAAAAAGGATGGCACTCACATTTGCCAGGGGGCTTCATTGTCTCCCTCATAACAGAGATCCTGTAATACCCTGGGCCATGAATAGAGAACAAGACCTACTATCATAACTTCACCCATATCCACAGCTGACCTCCACAATACTTTTAGTGATAGGTTGTCTTTTCCGTCGTAATTCATTGGCTTCTCTTTCTATAAAACACATTGGCACTTTCCTCACAAGAACCAAGGAGCTGTTTGTCTCAGGAAATGATAATTCAAGACCCAAGTCCTCCAAATTTTTGTAGCAGCATCTGAGGAAGAAAACCCAACAAAAATAAGACATCAACCACTGTATCTATGGCTCCACAGCACATGTAAATATTTCTGTAGTCCACATATATGGTTTCCCTATGTTACTTCCTGTAAGAGTTTCCCATCTCAAAATCCATGCCTCACGAGATTCCAAGTAATTTTGCCCTTTCAGCCTATATTCAGACATGTTTTTTCACTCCAATCAACTGTGCATTTTTCATGTTCCAGAACCACAAGATTTAAGAGTTCCTGTATTATGTGGAGGGAAGCTTTATTTCTAAATCTATAAATCTTCCTTTTCTGAAGATGCACGAGATGTCTGGTTCAACATACAAACATTCCAAATACTGAAATTACGCAGCGTTAAGACTACTTCAAGTCTAATCTAAAAGAACTGAGATTTCAATTGACACATATTAGCAAATACTTAAAATGGAAAAAATATTGTAAGAAATTTATGATGGTTTAATGAACTTAATATCCCATTAAGCAAAGAGAACACAGGAAAGAACATCCTCTAATTAATTATGACATATGTCAGCCCTGTGGATGGAAAAATACACACAAAAATGAGATTGAGATTTCACAGACAGATGAGAACTTATCTTCAAAATGAAAACAACTGTAGCAATATATACTTTATTAATTCAGGGAATATTCACTTAAACCAAAGGTGGTAAAGGTTAGTTCTAGAAAATAAATTCTTTGAACAAAAAAAATAAAGAAGCAAATCTAAACTTACTAAAATCAGTCATGAGAATAATACAATTATTAGCCTCCATATGAAGATGGCTTATGAAATTCTACTCAAAAAAAGACGACATGTACAGCCTTCAGCAAGCACACAGAAAGCACACAAAAGCCCATTGTGAATGAAATTGCAAAACCCAAGCAGCTATTGAAGTCAATTGGGCTTTTCTATTTTTTTTTAAATTTATTATTAAGGGAAAAAATAAAGAAGGAAGTTCAAGAGAGTCAACAGAACAATGCATTACTACAATGCTTAGTAGACAAATAACAGAACCAAAGCTGCAAGTGAGCCAGAGGTCCAGCTGAACGATTAAATTGCAAGCATAGCTGAAGTGAAAGGTCTTTTAGACAAGTTAATTAATTTCAAACTTTACCCCAGAATACAGACATAGTCTGACAGTAACAACAGAATTTAGATTTTCATGTAATACTTTTAAGTCATAACTTTTTTGTAACGATAGTCTCACAGAGCAATTGCAAAGGGATGAACTGCTAATACAGACTGAAAAATTATAAAGTCACACAATAAAAGTACTAGCAAGCCAGCACCAGTAAGCTTCTTGTTGAAAATCACAACTGGCATGCCTCTGTGCTGAATATTCAACCAGGGCCCTTAGAAGAAACACATGCCTTTTTGATTTACTTCCTTACTCGTTTTTGTAGAATATTTGTTATTTACCTGATGAAAAAAGTACCTCTCAGAATTTATTAGCTCTTTCAAATAGCCATTAGTGCCACCTCTTAAAAGCAGCTTAAAAAGGAAATGCAGAATGTTGTCATGGATAGAGGAGCAACATCTATTATGATTTAGAGACTATGGAAGCAAGGTATGCTGGCAGATGGTCAGCGTTCAGCACAAGTCCTGATCTGTGTCCTCATGATTGTTTGTTAATGATGTGGAAAAGAAGAGGCATGGTCAAGCAAGCAAATTTGTAGAAAGCACAAAATTATTTAGGTCAGCTGAGACTGGAGACAAAGTTGAACTCTATCAGAATTTAAAACAAGTAGAAAAATGATGACTGAAATCAGTAGGATGAATGAAAAATGGGCAGAAAAAATGAATTACTGTTCCTAAAGACAAATAAATACAAATTATCAGGAGTAACTTAATCTATTTCTACTTTTGGCTGGCTTCTACATAAATAGCACAAATTCAAAAAATAATCCCCACTACTCTGTGTTTCTTTGCCATGACCACCAACAGACAAGCAGCTCATGCAAGCAGAAGTAGCCAAAAAAGCAGACAAAATGGCAGGTGTGGATATAATAAAGAGAAAATATGGGCACAGCTGCAAAGCTACTGTACAAATCAATGGGATTCTCTCACTTGGTATATTGTATTCAATTTTAGCCATCCATTCTCTAAAATAGATCTATCAGAAATGGAAGACATTCACAGATGAGTGCAAAAATAAATCAAAGTTGAACAAGAGCCATTAGAAATATTGTGACATTAGCAAGAACAGCATTGAGAGGTGGGAACAACAAAGCCATCCAAATATTACTGAACTGTGAACAACACTAAGCAAGTGTATCCCTGTAATAGCTAACAATCTTAATAAGGACTGAATCAGCAGCTATAGAGCTTGCCACAGAAATCACAAAAAAAACCCCAAACAGTAATGAGGTAGTACTGACAACTTCATCTGAAAATTCAGAACAATGCACTGAAAAAACCCCACAAATATATGTGGCAGGTGACAGACAGGGATTTGGGGAAAAAGAAAGTTTGATTAGTGTCCAACAGGTCTGCAATAGTCCAACAATAAATCTGTATCTAAACTCTAGAAGTACAAAAGTTAAATATCCTAATTGTAGCTAGGCCACCATTCTGAAACATTTGGGAAACAGTGTTCATTAGTTACTCTTGGCAGGCACCTAGGAAAAAGGAATGTGTTTCTGAAGGATTCACAATACAGACTTTTCATACCCCATCCTTCTCTGCTCAAAAAGTGCCTGTAAAATCAGTACCTGGATCACACTATGGGCACTGCACTCCTTTGTGCACTCTCAAGTCCTGAGCCCCAGACAGGAGGAACTGTTGGAAACTGCTTTGGCAGTCTTCTGGCCCACACATGAAGGTTTACTTTCCCAGGGAAATCAGAGCACATTGCAAAGACACAGAAATGGCACACCCCAGGGTTTTGTCTTGAGATGTTGTAACAACATGCCTAAGAAGCATATCTGTTTCTCTCAGCACAGACAGAGCCAATTGGGCTGAGCTCAGGAGAGAATCGACAGCTTTTCTCCTGAGTTTCATGGTAACCCTGCAATATATAGAGATCTTCCTGGTCAACAGAGCCATCCCCAAAAATTGAGAACTATTTGTCATTACTAACCGTAGAAATCTTCTTTGCTCTTCTGTAACTTCAATCTCCAAAGGGGGAGAGATGGAGGATGACAGTATTTTCTTCTTGCCACATGCTGCAGCTTCCTTCTCATAGGAATCTGTGAATGAAACATTCAGAAGTATCCCTCTTAAAATATTTACGGAGGCATTACCTTTAATGACCCTCTGGTTTGGCATGTAATCCCCCGCTTGGATTAAAAAGTGACCACAGAATGCCTTCTCTTGAAACTTGTGGAGGACTGGGAATGTCACAAACCAGACATCCAGTCTCTGGGGAAGGGTTGGTTAATGCCATTTTGTTTTTTCCCACCAGTTCCAAAAAAGAGTCACCCTAAATAGCAAAAAAAAATACTGACATATTTGGTTCAGCTCAGAAAGAACAATTTTTCCACAGAAAAGTCAGATATAAATGGAGTTTAAATGCTATTCATTACGCATTTCTCCCTTCAGTCTTTACCTTTTTTCAGTACCTGACCAAAAGGAGCAGAGTTCCTGGAACACTCTGCAGGAACTGCACAGTGTTTGTTGATGTAGGAGAAGGTCAATGATTTTTAAGTACTTGATGGATGGCTATTGTGCTTTTTAATGCTGAAACCAATGGCTAATGAGCTTACACAGAAGACTATTATCCCTTTGCAAACAGTCAGACTGTGGAAATTTTAGGCTTTAAGCACAGTATTCAGCTAAAAAGGAACCAAATGAACTATGCTCTTTACTCGGCATCCCATGTCTTATTCTTCACAGTATAACCACACAAACTTACTGATGTTGTTCTATTTCCCCTTCACTGTTTTTCCTATCAGTCTTTCTGCTCTTTCATTATGTCAGGACTATTTTAGTTCAATAGTTCTGTGGATAGGGAGTATATATTTTATTTTTGGAAAGGCTGTAAGAATTTTCAGCTGCCAATATTATGACTGCTACAGATACTGAATGTCTGCACTCTTCTAGGGATCAGGATAAAGATGACAAATGAACAACCTATTGGTTCTGTACATCCCAGATAGCTCACTTGTACTTTTCTGTGCACTGATTATCTTAGACCACCTGAATCCTCACCTGCAATCAGCTGCTCCAAGCGGATCCGTTCATGAGCTGCATGTTGGTCCACCAAAATCAAGAGGTTTCCATCTAAAAATGTAGCGCCACAGATGAGAAAAAGGCAACTTTGTATCAGACAACTGCATGGGTCAGGAAGAATAACCACTTCCCAGAGGCCACATTTAGAAGATAAGTATCAGCCTGTTTCACAGAAACAAAGTGAGGAGGAGGCTGTGTTGGCAGAACATAAAGTTACTACAGAACAGAAATTCAGTGGTCCAAAATGGTGGTTAAATTAGGTAATTAAATTGAGTCAGAAACTCTTGTCTATTGACATCTTCACCTAACTTCAGAATGAGAGCTGAGGTCACCCATAAACTGTTCTGTTTGACACAGTCTTTTAAAATGTTACAAAAACTGATTTTGAATGCCTTTTTTGTACAGCTTCAGAGAGCTTCAACAATGAATATGTCCAGACACTGAGAACAGAGCCTGAAAGATATTAGCAATTTGAGTACAATCTATTTTTATAACATTAATCTGAAGGCAGTAGGAACACTCAACAATGTCCAAAACAAAGATAGAGAAGATCCAAGAAATTTCAAGCAAAGACTAAGATTTTCCTCTACTAACAATAGCACCCAAGGCAAGAAGAGATTACAAATAGGACAGTGCTCCCTCTGCAGTCCACTTGATAGCCACCTCAACTTTATGCTATTAACCAGTCTTACCTGCCTTTTTATCCATTCCATTCCTGGTGCTAATTAAACAAGCAATAAATTTATTGTCCACTTGCTGAAGAACCTGTAAGATACTCAGAAAACTCATTACAGAGCAGTAAAATTATTTTTTAAATGAAGGCAAACAAAAGAAACAACAATCAAAATGGATCAAGACCAACAAATACCTGGTACGACAACTAGAGGAGTGGAAGCCACATCTTTCCTAACCCAAAAGACCTAGCAAAACTAGACTGAGAAGCTATAGAGTTATTCTTTATAAATACAGTGGGGAGCTAAATATGGAAAAGGCAGAAATTATTTAAGCTAAAAGATAATACTGGCAGAAGGTCAAATGACCATTAAGTGGTCACAAAACAGTTTAGTCTCGATCTAAGAGAAAGTTTCAAAATACAAAAAAAAAAATTCTGGATAAACTTTTTCAAAGATAGTCATAAGGGCATGAGCACTAATTGTTCTAAGGTGAATTAAATGGTCATGCAGAAACCTCCTTGAGTTGCGAATGAAAGCTGTGCACAGTAACGCTGAGTAATTGATTTGTTGATATCATCAAAAGAGAATGTAAACGTTTTTTTAACCTGCTAATCAACTGCAGAAGACAGAAAGCAATTTTCCCCTTCATTTTTTGATGTAGAATTTGCCTCTGTGACTTGATTCCACCTTCCCCTCAAGCAGCAGAAATCAACCAGAGCAACAGGCAATACTGAGATGGGTGCACAATGCTTTCAGTATCTTATTGTTAGATTTCAAATAGGGTGTTATGGAGGAATTTCTCCCAATGTCATATAGATAGAGTTCACCCTGAATTCTCTGTTTCACAACATGTGCATTGTTCACCTGGTAGGTAAAAATTAATGGATGACTATTTCTTTGCAGGGATGCAAGACTAATGATTCTTTTTATTCTTTTCCTGTTGCATGATGCAACATTTTGTGCTTTTAATCTTTTGTAGAGAGATTCTCAAAATTGCTATAGGGTACTGAAGGCAGTATTTAGCTTTTTCAGAGATAGGAAGTAGTAATTTCCTCTACTTTGCCTTCTTAAAAGCATAGAAAGGAAAACATTACACAGGTAAAGGTAATCACAGAAACATTCAGTAAGTTTTAAAGAACAGTTCTTATTATGAGTAAAAAGACAAATGGTACTTTCCATTTTCCATCTTTCCTCTCTTGTCTTGGTGAAACATAACCTATTCACTGTAGTAACTTTATTTACTCCTGTTATACATACACTCACAACATAAGTAAGGGAATAACTTGGATCCTTGTCCACCCTGGAGATGAACATTACCACGCCTCACACAGTCAGAACCTGCAATCTCAAAGTCAGCAACATGACTGCATAAGAATAGTGCTAGCTGGACCTGTAAGCCTTTTGTCACTGGAATGCAAGAGAGGGAGAGAATCCACTCTGGCATTTCTGCCCAGGCAAACCATCAAATATGTAAGTTGAAGACATATATTTACATTAGCTTTTGAGCTAACATTCAAAATATTGGATTAAAAAAGCACTACAACAGTAAAACCTGATGTTATTATGCCATTTTTAAAAATCACTTTTAAGGGCAGACATAAATCTTAGGGTGAAATTTCAAGTTTTTCCATTAAATCTGGGATTTTCTTTTTAAATCACTCTGCTAAGGAATTAAATTTCTACGGTCAATAAAAATGGACGATACAGTTCACAGATTTAAGAGAAATATGAACTAAGCAAATGCCTACAACAAATATAAAAACTGTATTTTGAACTATCATTTAATTAATAATGTTTCTAAGCAGCAGTAACAGGGCTCTCTCTTGATTTTGATTTAACCATACTAGTCAAGTAATTTTAGAGTCACTTGCAGATAGATGATTAACTATGAGATGATACTAAGGTGTGACATGACACACGTCTGCTGGTATCACACATGACTAAGAATTCTGTTAGTGCTTGTGAAAATTAGGAATATGAAATGTTTTTCTGCATATCTCTTTCCTACCAGGTAGAAACATCAGCAAATCCCATCTGCCAAGTGGGAATTTGGGGGTGAAAACTAGTAATAAATTATATTGTACCTGCATTGAATGAACCATGTCTTTGGTGAAACGATAAGGATACAAGATATTGTGAATTTTCACAGCCAGACTGTCAGCCTGACCACTGGTCACATCAACTGCAATCTGTAAAAACAGGATTCCAGATCAAGGAAAGGCCCAACAATATGGCAAAAAACTCCCAAACACACAGAGTGAATACTCCAAACAAACTAGCTTTAATAAAAACTGGAAATAACTCTGCATTTCACAAACCAAGCTTTCTACACAAGAATAACACCAACTAAAAAGATCATCTGGCAATCCCTCTCCTTCTATCCCCATGTATTTTTCCCATCTGGCTATTACCTGCTAATTTCAATGCATCCAGCTGATTCCAAGTACCTATCAAAAGCTGAAGTTAATTATCAGTCTACGTGAGCTCTCAGGGGATTGCATTACAGAGGATGTATTACCCCAGAATAAGTCAGAGCACACGTCACCTCAAGGACTGAACAGAACTGTTCCCTTCCAGAAACTCACCAGCAGGTGGTTTGCAGCTCCATGCCTATTGTTTGCAGGTGGAAATGGTTACATACATATGTTTACACACACACAACATGAGGATTAAAGATAATGCTACCTCATGACAGCAAAGGAAGTTTTTCTAAAAGCTCCAACATTGTTTCCCTCTCACATGCTGTAATCCTGCCAGACTATAAAAACAGCTATGGTAAAATACACTTTTAAGACCTGTTCAAACCTGGGTTATTTTATCTCTGTCCACAAAGCAGACAGACACTATATTGCAATTTTGCCATTTGATAACTTTTAATTTCAAGATGACTATCTCCATAGAGAGAAAGGCACTTTACAATGTTTTGGTTTTGAAATTACATAAAATGGAAGATTAGCCTGATACCTGCTTCTCTTTGAATAAATCCACAATAATGACTTGCATCTAAACAGTCTATAAAAACCAAAACTGCCAGGTCTATAGTGTAATATGTCTCTGGGTAACTTATATGCAACAATCATTATATTTGCAATTTGGGACCCAATGTCAGAAAATAACAAAAATCTAAAATTATTCCTAGTTCAGCATGAGATGCAAGGTAATACTTACCTCTGGGCAGGGAATAAAAACAGGATTGTCCCATTCCAAAAGCAATGACTGGAGAGACTCCCCTTCAGCATCTAGGAATGAACACATAGATTATACAGGGACTACAACCATCTGCCAATAAAAGGTTCACTGGGTACCTCTACCTCACACAAATATTATTTCATTTTTTTCCTTCATAAAAAGGGGAGAGTGTACAAATAAATAATGGAACATGGCACTAGGCTTCTGTACTGTCTGTTTTAACTAGGAAGGGCAATGTGCATCTTTCTGCCTCCTAAAAATGCTGCAGCACAATTCAATAGGCCTGGAAAAGGGGTGGAGGGATGGCAGGGAAAGAAAGACCTGTTTAGCTACCCACTCCCTCTGAACAAAGTTACATACCAAAAAGATTATTTCATCCTTTCCACTGCAAAAAAAAAAAGTGTGAGGATTGAAGCTATTTTTCACATTCCAAGGCTGGAATGAGTACAAAGAAGGGAGTAGGTAATTATTTGTTAAACTCATGACATAATTCAACAAAGAACTGGGTATTTCATCCTGTAAATAAGTATCCCCTAACCTGCCCTCAACCCGAAAAGGTTTTTTTCCAGTTCTAGATCTGAGATGACTCACACAGTCCCATTGTTAACAGACCTTGAGTAATTCTGGGTTCCTGTTAGGACATCTGGGAGAATTCTTTGATTTGTTTTTACCACAGAACACTATGTCCTGGAAAGCTGGCCCTACCTCTCAGATTCTGGCCTGCCTGATTCTTCTCTTTTTGAGGTCTAGGAAGGAAGGGAAGCACAATCTCACTTCTAAAGGGATGGCATCTGAACTGAAACCCTAAACAAAAAAAAAAATTTACTGCTGCATAATCAACAGCATGCAAAATTACTAAAAGCTATACAATTATTATATTCTTATAAAGGAGCATGTGCTTTGCCCTGTAAAATTTCGAGTATCCCACAGATTTTGCAACCTAATATTGAGAAATAACAACACATATATAAAAAGCTGAGAATTATCAGACATACGTGCCTCGGGAAATGTAAAAATATTACCATGGCTTCTGCAGGACTGTATTTAAAAATTGGCTGCTGCTTTAAACTTGTAATAATTATTTCCAGAATTAGTGCAATCAGAAGTGTTTTCCCCAAAGGAAAAGCACACATATAGCAGTCTATCAGAGATCAAAACACTGTTGAATTCCCTCTGTTAAGGAGTGGCAAAACTGTCAGTCTAGCACCATTCCTATCAATACTTAATACAGTTATCTGGAATTTGTAAAACTGAAAACTACAAGTCGGTGAGCCCACATGAGATAACAGAGTTAGTCCAACAATATGTCAATATGTTCCCACCCATCCAGAAATGATTTAATATTGCAAACTTGTATTGTTATCAAGAGTATTAAGAAAAGTGGCTCAGATTTCCAGCACATTGGTAAACATTTCACCCTTCCTTTGGTACAATTTAGTCTTCTATTCTTTGTGAAATAATAATGAATTAATAAAGTTCCTTTCTACCAAGAAATTAAGGGTGTGCATTCAGGAAAAGAGGCAGAGTGATAACGCCAAAGAAAACGAGCTGTGTGCTGATAAGCTCAGTGTGAGAAGGCTCTATAAAACCTTAGGCCAGTCCATAGACTCCTGACTGTTGGCTCCATTCCCGTGAGGACTAGTGACCCTGAGGACTAAGAATCCTTTTGGGAATCCAAACGGGCAGCCCAGCACCCAGAGTAACTCAGCATCCCATTGTCACAAAACCCAGAGGAGAGGACAAAATGGCCTGATGTAGCTCCTGGTAAACTGTGGCAAATTGAAGAATGCTGCCTAACTCAGACAGAACTGTGACAGAACTTTTATAACTATTGTCAAGAAAAGACATTATCTCTCAAGTTCACAGAAGAATCTATCATGTGTATCAACACAAGTCCAGTATTTTATACATGTAATAGACAAAGAGTCATCTCCCTGTTTTTTCTTGCAGGGAAAATCCTTGTTCAAGATATACATTGTTCATAAAGTCAGGATTGACTTGCTCCAAGGCTGGTGAGACTTCAGACTTGGCAGAGATATTATTAATATGATTTTTCTGACAAGTAACATCAGAAAAGGTGCTGAAGACAATAATGTATATACTTTATGCAGGCAAACCCCATACAATTACCATATTTGAGCATTCATTTTCACTTGCCTCAGTTAGATCATTAAGATATACCAGTGTAATGACATAGCATAATGAAAGGAACAAAAATTGCAAATATAGCTGGCATAACAACAAAGACCAGGTTGAGCTAGGATAGTATTCTACTACAGATGCATTGTTCAAAAAGGCATCCAATGGTGAAATGAAGTTTAATAAATTTTCCTAAGTAATCAGTTTAATCAGTACCAAGATGCCTGAGTCTGACCTACAAAATCTAACATCTCTGTTGAGCACATGGCTTGTGACTGGAAAAGATGACAGACAGCCACTGCTGTCACAAAAAAGAGGATATGGATTCTTCTTCCCTACTTCCACCTATTGCTAAGCAGCGTAGCTTCCCTAGAATTGTGTATGAGATACTATTCTTAATAAATCATGGGGCTATGAAATTCGAAGTGAAGACCGTGGGATTACTGACACTACTCTAAAAAGCAAAATGAAAGCATACAAGTGAAGAAATCATTCTGCTCCTGGGTCTTAACAACAGACCAAAATGGTGCTCAACATTAAGAGACACGAATGCTGAGTTAGGACACAGTTATGTTTATTCCTATGGCTGAAAGGAACAAACATCCTTTGCTTCAAAAACATATGAAAGAACATGTTTGTTGAACTTTGAAAACCTAAGATCTGTAGGATCTGGCCACAGTTCAAACACCTTGTGAAGGTTTTGGAGGTCCAGCTCTCAAACTAAGAAAATAATAAAATCAGATGTCTCCCCAAAGAACGGACAGAGTTAAGAAAGAGTGGCACCACCGATACAACGGAGAATAACACCAATGCTAAGGCTAAGAACAATGCCATGGGAGGTAAAAAAATGCAATACAATACATGTCTTCAAAGCCTACAGACTACCCATCATCTGAAAGCATAAGGGTACCTGAGGTATTATATCCATAAACATGAATGCACTATTCAAACATTTCAGATAGAAGGCCAAGTTCTACATCTCATGGCTTTGGCTGGCTACTAAACAGTACTGTGGGCAACAAAATTAGTATACCACAGAAACTAAAATGTTAGTCAAGGAGTGTATATTTGCGCTTGCAACTAGTTTTACTTAATAAAAATTTGCATCAAATTTTCTTCAATAGAACACAGAAATATTAAAAACTATTGGTATCAATTTTTATACATAAAAGGGAATAGCTCAGCAACTAAAACACCTACTGCAGCAGTGTTTCTGTGACTGATGACAAAGAAGGAAGTGACAAAAATGGAACAAACCAAAGACTATGACAATTGATTAGACAATTTTTTTACATGATAACTATCTAGAAAGAAGTCCAAACTACTTTTTCAAAACAAATTATCCGGTAGAAAAGAGTCTACATGAGGAATGGCTGCATCTTCACTCATAAAATCCGCCTATAGACAGAATGAAGAACAACTTGCAAACACATATATATCCCTTGAAGGGAAAACTATTAAAGACAGTACCAGACAGACAAACTAGATTAGGAAGATACAGAAACTCAAAACCCAACAGATAGTTCAGTGAAGTCTCATGAACACCATGCCCCTGAAAAACGAATACAATACGGTGTCCTTTCACTAGTGGAAAAGGTCCACCATCAAAATACCAACAATGCTGTACAACATCAGCTACAAAGTGTGAAAGAACAGCCTGCCTTCCAAAATCCATGGACAGAAGACTACATATTCTCAATTAAGTTAGATTTTTTATTCATCTTTCAAGGTTTGCTTTAAATTTTGTATGCAGTTTGAAAAAAGATCATTTTAATATGAGGCTCTCTGTAAGAACACATTCTTAGAAATAGAAGTATTTAGGACAAAATGGTAAAAACCAGTATTTTTCTGGTATGCTTACTTTGAAGTATGTTTCTCATTTTATATGTGATAACAATTACAAGTAACTGTTATCACAAAGAATGTCAGGATGCCCAGTGAAAACTAGCCAGCTATGTGTTAACTGACATGATGCTGACATCTTTTTACCATTTTATTAAAAATGAGCTTTTAACATCTTTACTGTTAATGTTTTACTGTCTCCATAGTTCCCAACACTTTCCTGTATTCCATGCAGCTATTACCCACAAGGCAGTGACTATTTCAGTATAAACACTCAGGTGCTGCCAGCAAGATTATTTCATGCACCTAGCAGAACAGTTTTCCTCATCCCATTTTTACATCCACCACCCCTCTTACCATTCTCTGAAACAACATTCACGGCCATTGTTGTTATATCTTGAATACAGGCAGTTTGAAATCCTTCACTAGGAGGAGTGTTGTAGGTGCTCAGTCCGGTTGCTTTATTGATGTATATTGTCTTACCCGATAAAGCATCAAAATCTTGCAGCCACACAGAACAACAGGAATCATTCCTGGGATTGCCTATGCTTGTGTTGTCGGCAGAGAATTCAAAGTTCCTTTGTGAGGTCTCATGGGGAACCTCAGTATGCTTCATATTTTGTTCTGAGGATTCACCTAATGTACTTTTATCTTTACAGATTATATTAGTACAATCATTTTTAGCAGGTAATGATAAAACAGTGCCTGAAGAGACTGTGTACTCTCCTTCCATACTGCTGAGTGGTGATGAGCTGACAGGACTCTTCACAGACTCTGCTATCACACCATCTGATTGCGAGCACGCAGCCCCCTTAGAAATGCTGGACTTACATTCCCTCACTTTTTCCAACGAGGATTTAGATGTTTGACAGACATTAGACAAAAAATCATTTGAGGATTCAAGATCAAAAGAATGGTCATCTTTTCTATTTGAATCTGTTTGAAACTGTTCACCGAGTTGTTCTACTTCTTTGTGATCAGTTTTCATTCTGGACAGTTTGGATGATAATGATCCTGGAGATCTTTTACAACTTGTATTTTTGTTACTAACCAGAGAGTAATCAGATAATGTCAAAGGACTCTGACAAAGGGCTCGTTTGTCCCGTGACATTTCTCCACTGCAAAATAAAGTCTTTTTCAAGGAACCAAAACCTTGGCTAGTATTATTAGAATCTGTATCTTCTGCAGGTGGAGGTTCACAACTGCTGAAGTTATCATGACTGTCATTCTCATTCTTTGAAAAGTCACAGTTAGTTTCTGAATTAAGAACTGGGAGACCAAATTCACTTCGCTCTGATGTGGGTGTTGGTAGCCTAGATTTGATTCTCCCATAATACCTCCTGAACTTTTCTAATGATCCCAGCTGTGTGGACAAGCTCAGTTTCTTAGAGGGCTGAGGTCTTGGCACAGCTATCTGTTTTCTAGTGTTTTTAATAACAATTTTCTTGCAAGGAATACCTGAAGAAGTTGCCAGCGGCAATTCTGTATCATTCGATGTTTCATAAGGTCTTTTATTGGTAGTAGTAGGCACAGCTATCTTCTCCCTCACCTGATGTGACAAAGGTTTGTTCTCATTACCATCAGTCATGCATACTTCTCTGGTAAAAGAACCTGTATATTCTTTATTTGTATTACCGGAAATACCCTTAGCATTTGAAGACTGAATCACAACATTCGCTTTGCGGCCAAAAATATCCTTGGCACTGACAGGGCCAGGCCTACACTGTGTGTTTAATGCAAGACTTGTTTCTGTTTGTTCACAGTCACGTGGGGGCTCATTTTGTACGACACTTCTTATGAGGCCTTTAAGGCACAACTTTAATGGTATTGAACTAACAGCCCCTTTTCTGGCATCTTCTACCACTTCAGCTGTTTCCCTGCTTCTTCTTGCATTACAGTGTCTCATTAGTGAACTTCCAGAGACAGTTCCAGGTCCCACTGCTGTTTCAGTAGGCTCTTCTCCCTCATGCAGTGACTGAATAACACCCTTATTTAACACACGGACCTTACTGCTTTCCTGTATTACTTGGCCTTGCTGGCTGACCACATCTTTTATATTATTCCCTAGGTCACCACAAGCATCTATTTCTCTTATTTCTGATCTGGCCCCTCCACTGAAAGAGGAATGAAGATGTTCTGAAGGTTTCAGATGAGTATCAGATACCTTCTGGGAACTGTTAGTGTATTTTGGCTCCTGTTCTGAGATACCAGATTTAATTAAATTAGAAACTGTGTCATCTTTGTTTGGCAATGGAATCTCTGCTTTATTGTTTCTACACAGATCAGACGACTCAGCAGTGTTCTGAATTGGGGCATTTGCAGTTTCCTGTACATTTTTACTTGACTCTATAAGACTTGAACTGTTTTTTCGAGTAATGGATTTCCTCTTGACATCTTTTGATTGCAAGGTACACATTTCATAGGAATCCACAATTTCATTACATGCTTTCTTAAAACTTTCTTGGATGCTCTTCTGGTCAAGAATTGAAGGCTTCAGAACCGGAGCATTATTCAAAGAAAAGTCATTATCCTCATTAAATTCTCTGATGTCCTCACTACACGGTTCAACAAATAAACGCTCTCGTTTCAAGAATATTTTCACTCCTTCCTCTATGCAAGTTAGAAGAACATCCCAGTTCTGGAACTCAATCAGAGTCTTTGCAGGTTCCAGGCACACATCATAGTCACTGTACGCACAGGTCACGTTGAGAATAAAGATCCCGTACAACTCTGGCCCACAGCGATGGCGACCAGGACTTGAATTAGCCTGTCGGCTTGCAGGGACACTTTTTGCCTTGCAAATTACACTTTCTTTTCTTAATAAAAAATCAATTAGTTTATGTAGTCTTGTCTTTAAAACAAGCCTTCTATTCACATACAAGAACTGCATATTCTTATTGTAATGTCCCTCAGTACTAATAAAACCACTTATCTCAAATCCCCCAGACTTGTGATTTATTTCTCGCAACTTCTGGGATCTGCCCAGTCCATAAATTTGACAAAACCGAGAGTATACATCTCTTGTCTTAGGGAGCTGAAGCACCATAGAACAAGAAACATCGTTTCTTAAAGAAAGGGAAACAGAAGGATGCATTAGCGAAACAGCCTCTACCTTCTGTCTCACTCTCTCAATTTCCAACACAGGATCCATAGACTTTCTCCTCACTGGTAACTGATGGAACAGATTGCACACGGTGACTGTAGTTCCGCCACTTGGTCTGTTCAATTCAGTTTCACATACTTCCAGTGCTTGCCCATTGTGAAACAGTTTCATAAATGTTTTTGCTGTCCTGCTGGTCTTAGATGAGATTTCCACTACACTGGCCATGTTGGCTATACTTGCCAAAGCCTCTCCTCTGAAGCCATAGAAAGTCAGGTTCTCCAAGTCTCTCACTGAGCTGCACTTGCTGGTGAAGTAGCGCTTTCCAATAGCCTTTAAGTCCTCTTTCCCCATCCCGGAGCCATTGTCCACCACCTGGATCTTAAAAGCTTCCAAATCCACCCTGATGGCTATACATGTTGCTTTGGCATCGATGCTATTGAGAACGAGCTCCTCAACACACTGTCCGAGTGAGTTGACAGTGACTCCGGAACGCAGCCTGGCTCGCACATCTTCCACCAAACGTTTGATCATGTCAAAATCTGATAGATGAGAAACACAGGAAATTGCAGGGAGCTCACTGCTCCATGTCCCTTAAAACATGGAGAGAAAAGGAAAAAAGAAATTAAAGAAATTCAAACTAAAGACCTGAAGAGGCTTTAATTTATTTCATTCACCCTCATAAATACACTTTTCTTAGTTTTCTCAGCATTCAGAGGCTTTTTCTGTGATTACTTTCATGCTCAGGCTCTGACTACGCACAGCCAGGGCCTTCAGGGTAAATGGCCAGAGCCTGAGTCTAAGCTCCTTACTAACAACATACTGTGGTCTCAAACTTAACATGCCCAAATGAAACTCCTACCATACGAGGCAAAACTCAAGGGACCTGCAAGCAAAACGTTTCTACTGAAATTTTCATCAGAATTATAGAGTAAATATCACCAAGAACTGGGCAGACAGTTGCTTTACTCCTGTTTTTACCTCTACGTCCCCATAAAAATTCACAATGCTTCACCCCGGTCAAATAGCATCTGCTGCTACTTATCCAGGAAAGGAGTAAAGCAGGCTTGGGAATGGGTGTCAGGCAAAGAGGAAGCTGTTTATGCGAAAGAGAACCCACTGTTTCCAGTCCTTGGCGCCTACTGGTTTCCTAGTGGCATTCAAGGGGGCTGCTTGCCGTCGCTGGGGATCCGGTGCCGCCGCTATGACAAGTCTCCCGAGGCTCCCTGGTCCCGGGGGCTGAGGAGGGCAGCGCGGACCCGCGGCTCACCACACGCTGTTCGCGCCCTCCCCTCACAGACGGAAGGCCCTCTGCTTCCTCCTCCCGGCCGCCCCGGGCCCCGCTCCCGCGTCCCGCCCTCGCCCCCTCAGCACGCACCGGACCGGGGCGGCCCCGCAACGGCCGCCGCGCGAGACCAACGGTGCCGGGCCGCCGGGCTCCTCGCGGGGGGCAACGGCGCGTGCGTAGCCGCGAGCGGGCGGAGCCGGGGCAAAAGCACGCCGGGAGTTGTAGTTCCCGCCCCGACCGGGCCCACAGAGGCCGGGGAGGGCCGGAGCTCGGCCCGGTTGCGGGAAGCACGCCTTCCCCCTGGCCACTCCCGCACGGAGGCAGCCAGGGGGGAAAGGGGGCAGCTTTGGCAAAAAGATCCCGCTCCGAGGGCCGTCACCCACTCAGCCCCTCCATCCAACTCCCAGTCCACACAGGAGGTGAAATCCAAGCAATTTTATTCTACAGAAAATGTGAAGTTCTGGAATACAATAAATTGTTTCTGAGGCATTTAGTGCACAGAAATAATGTTTTTAGCGGTGTTTTCTATCGGCATTGACCCTGTGATTTCCTTCACATGAGCACCACACTCTACAAATTTCAGATTTATCTCATGTACAACTCCCCAAACCACGTACACTTGAAACAGAGGTTCTGCCCCTGAACAGCCCCTTTAACAGAGACAACATAGCTCTTCCTCTACTCACTGGAATTCTGCAAAAAGCTGAGTGTCAAACTAACAGCGCAGCAAAACAATAAATTAGAAATTCAATAAAATAAAGTTCTCTAGAACTGAACATTGGCTGACTGAATGAGTAAGGAAGAGGGGAAATGTTCCATGAGGGCAGCTCACGCTCCAGACTTTGCTTCTTCCTGGACAAAGTCACTTCAAAATCTGGAATTCCTTGTGCTCCAGCGCCTTGATCTTCTTCTCATTGCTGAACTCTGCTCGGCTGATACGGGACTGGGGACTTCCTATCTTTCTGAGCCATTCTTGCAGCTCCCGCACCCTGGCAGTGGGACCCTGGATCTGTCCTTGGACAGTGCCGTGGCTGGTATTTTGGACCCAGCCAACAAGCCCCAGTCTCTTAGCTTCCCCCTGAGAAGACAACGCAAAGCAAAATGAGGTTAATCAAAACTGTAAAAAAGCAATAAAACAACATTCGCATACAGGAGCCAATTTTGGCAAGACACAGACCTCCAAGGAAGTTCCTGTGGCTCAGGCAGCAGGAAAGCAGCAGAGGATTCACTCGACTACTCAACATATTCTTTCACGCGAAAAACTGCGGCTGAAACTCACTCTTCAGTCACGCTTACATAACCCGGTCGGGCTGCCAGCAGCACCGCGATGCCAGTCCCCTTCAACAGCAGCAGCCGGAGCTCAGCCCTTGACCGCGGCCACGACCCCACCCGCCCGCGGCTCGGCCTCTCCAAGGCGCCTGCTGAGGGCTGATAGAGGGCGCGGCGCACGCCGGCAGGCAGGACAGCCCGCCCCGCGAGAACCGCGGAACGCACCTGGGTGTACTTGCGGAAGAACACGCCTTGCACCTTGCCGAACACCTCGTAGTCCACGGACACCAAGCCCTCGTCCTCGGCCATGGCGGCACAGCCACCTCCTCCCGCTTCTGCTGCCTGCTGCTGCAGCCGCCGCGCGCCCCGCTGCGCCTGCGCCGCGCGCTGGCCGCTGGGGGCGTGGCCTCCCTCCTGCGGCCAATGAAGAGCCGCAGCGGGGTCGGGCCGGTCCCTCATTCGCCACCTCATGAATAATGCATCTCAGACGACCTCATGAATAATGCATTAGGCCCGCCCATGGCCGCCGCGCTCGCTCCGTAGTGGAACGGCCTCGCGGCCGGGAACGGTCCGGGGGCGCGCGCCGGCCGGGGCGGCGCCGGTCTCCCGGCAACAGCCGCCAGCAGCGCGCACGGCGGGCACGGCTCCGCGCCGGCCACAGCTCCGCGCCGGGGCCCGGGAGCCGCGGGCAGCAGCAGCGGCAGGAGGAGTCGGGTATCTCGGGCCGTAAGCGCAGCGTGTGGCGACGCAGCTTGCCGAGGAGGGAGGCCGGCGGAGCGCCGGGCGCAGCCCCGCAGGTAACCCCGCTCGCCCCGCGGCGTGAGCACCCGACACATCTCGGGGGATGTGGTGGAACGAGCCACAGGAAGATTGTGCCGAGCTTGGTCGGACTCCTGCATGTCAAAGCTCTGTGACACGCTGGTGGATCACATTGCCAGAACTGAAGGGGCAAGTTAAGGGAAACCGCCCGGGGAGCATAACAATTCCTCTGTCACTGCAGTGTATTTCTGCTGCTACCATGATAAGACAGGGCTCAGACAGAAAGAGAAATAAAAGTGTGTCGTATTTCTGGCTGCATAAACGGTTGGCACTAAAAGAGGCAGCATGGGAGCTCCCTAAATGGAAGGAATGTAAAGATTTATAGAAAGCAGAGAAGTTACAAAACCTTTACTAATACTTATTATAACCTCTGTCTGCAGCCTCCATATATAAACTGTTAGGAGAAGATTTGTCCAGTTTTGGATAAAATTGTCTGTAATGGCTTTGCTTCTAACCTCAGGCTCTTTCTCAGGCACTGAATGGCTTTTTTTCCACCGGTGGCTCCTGTGATAGCAGCTACTAAGCTTGCTCCTGGTTCCCAGCTGAAACACCAGCAGAACAACTTTCAGCATGGATTCATACTTGACAAAAAGGAAACTTATTTAAAAGATCTCGGTGCCCAAAAGAACCGAAGATATTCCTATTCTACGTCTGCAGAAAGCACTCAGGACAGGCCCAGGCATGAAGGCTTCTGTTCAGGCAGACTAGAGAGCAAGTATCTCATCAGCCAGGCCTGTACTCTGTCAGCTAAATCACTAGGCAGACAGAAAGAAGGAGTGGACCGTGCATATCCCCTGCAACCAATTTCTTACCACAAGAGTGCAAGTGCTCCACTGCTCAGCACTGGAAGTTTCCCATACATGCAGGAAGCTGCAAATAGTAGATCAAGCTCAATAAGCAAAGGGATGGTTCCAGCAGGGAGATCTCAGTTAGCTGCAGTGCTCTGCCCTTGGACAGGAGAGCCTGAACCATCAGTCCCCCATCTATACAGGACAGACCTGGCCTACATCCTAAAGCTGGAGGCAGATAGAAGGAACCTAGAAGAGGCAATTCAAAAGAAAAAGGCCGTTCTTGGAGAGAAGCTGAGGAGGACAGAGGAGACGCTTAGGAGGATTCAAAGAGAGAAGGAGCTTATCGAGGTAGAGGAGAGAAGAGACAGTGAAGTGGAAAGGACCCATGGGCAAGAGGCCACAAGGCACCCTGAAGAGAAAACTTTCAGAGCTGCAGACAGGCCAGGTGTTGGGATCTTCAGTGGAGCACAGTCTGCAGAGGACACTATCCCCAAGCCTGACACAGCTCTCCATCCCCAAGACCTGGCTGTGGGGAAACTCAAGGAGTGGCTGGTGGCCACAAAATACGACAAAAAAAACAACAGCAAAATACAAGACAACATACCCATGGAGCATTTAGCTTCTTGTTCAAAACTGGCCCCAAAACATAGCCTTTCTCTCTCTGCCGTCTCAGACCAAGATTCTGATGACCACCCATCTGCAGAGATTCTATATATGCAGTCTGCCAGTGCTGCAGAGCAGGAGGGGTTTGGACAGTGCAGCTTCTGCAAACGTAAGTTTCTCTGCACCAGGCTTGAGAAACACATGAGTATCTGTGGCAAGAACCAAGTCTCCAAGAGGAAAGTGTTTGACTCCAGCAAGGCCAGAGCTAGGGGAACAGAACTGGAACAGTATCAGCAGCGGAAGAGCTCAAGGAGTCCTCAGGTAATGTGTAGTCCCTTTGCCTCCCTGGATCCACATCTACTTCTCACACTCCTTCCACTTCAACATCTGACTGAGATGCAAGCACCTTCCCGTGTACATGGGGCTAAGGGATAAAATCCAGCTATTGCCTCTGAAAGGTTCTTGCCAAATGGATAAATAGATCCATTTAAAGTCTCATAGATGGAGGCAGGAGTCCTGACTTGGCTTTATAATGTGTCAAGGGTGTACTACTGGAGAACTTCTTTGCTGTAGTTAGGATGCAGACTTGTTCTGCTGCAGTAAAGCTCTGTGACATCAGGGGCTGCAGGGAGCTGACTGAAAATCCAGATAATGACATGGTCTGTTAACATGAAGGCAGCGGAAACATGCAGCTCTGTTCCTGCAAAGCAGATATAGCAACCCTCTCTAGTTCTTGGCCCTACAGCTTGCTTTTCTGTTTATCCTTAAGCTTTTTCTAAATACTGATGTTTCCATCAGTATTTCCTTTACATCCTCCTTCGTGCTGGTCTTTTTGATTCCCTTTGTGGGACTCAGCTTCTCAGGCTGGGTTTTATGTCAACAGGGAATGCACAGGTGACGTGGGTTGGGTTTTGAGTGTAAGTTTGAGAATGGAGGCTGATGGTGGTCCCAGTTGCTCTGACTGCCTTTCCCTTCTGCAGAGTAAAACACCACCCAGAAAGAACAACTGGAAACAGAAGCACGAGGCTCTCATCCACATCGTCTCACAGGCCCGCCAGGTGCAGCAAGTCCTCGCTAAGGGGGGGAAGGTGTCTGACCTGCCCCCATTGCCTCCCATAGAAAATCCAGACTACGTTGCCTGCACCTACTGTGGACGCAAGTTTGCTCCCCGAGCAGCCGAGAGACATATTCCCAAATGCAAAAACATAAAGAATAGGCCCCCACCTCCACCACAGAGGAGGCGCTGATGAGGCAGTGCCCAACTGTACCTGCTGCTGTCATTCCCTGCCTGGTTTTTGCCAGATTCCCAGCTATAGACATTAGTGTTTTCTGTAGTCTCAACACTGGCTGCAAGCTTCTATGTACAGCAAGTGAACAGCTCAGGATGTATAACCTGAATAACAGAGCTCGTATACTTTGACCTGTGCCCTGGGTTGCCCCACAAGAGATGCCCCTTTCCTCAGCACAAGAAGCTCAGGATCAGAAGTTCCAGGGGTTAGAAAACCTAGCAGTAGCAGGCACTTACTGTTCAAATCCGTATGTCAATTCATGTGCATAGAACAACAGGGATACTCTGAACCAACCAGGCCCTTGATGTAACAGAACAACCATCACCACCATATTTAATATTTTAAAAAATGGAGTTTTTCCTGCAGGCCAAGCTGCTAGGGACTTCTAAAAAACAAAGCTTGCACCCTTCCTTAAGTCATCTGTTTGTATTCATCTTGGTTGCTGCAATGGTAGGGAATTATGACAAAAACACATCCTTTCTTTTGTTTTCTTCTTGAGATTTTTCTAGATTCTGATTATTAAATATATTAAACTAGTTCTCTTGTGTAAAAGTTATTTTAAATGGCCACAGAATTGTCTGTGTTCTCACAGTAAGAATGACTACTTTGTATGAGAAAGTTGCAACAAGAAGGAACAAAAAAAACTCCATCGGCTCCTTTTGCAAGTCCTCTGGTAGCATAGCAGCAGCTCATGGGAACCTAGGGAAAGATCTAAAGCAACGAGATTAAGCTGGAATAGTCAGAAGCTGAATATGAAGAAATATTCCAGCCTTCAATGTGTGAACCTGACTCCTGAAAGAGGCTGGAGAGCTTCTGTCCTATAGATACGTGAGCAGAAATCTCAATCCCTTGGCATACCCTGGAAAAGCATGAAGGTCCCAGAAAGTATCATTGCTGCATTGTGCCAGCCAACGATGAGCGTACAAACCTGAGAGAAAAAGCAGACTCAAAAGAAGGGAAAATAATTTGCTGTATCCAAACTGATCAGAGAAGCAAGACCAATGCTTTAACTTCAGCATTTCGAAAAACAGGATAGCAAGAGGTGACAAGAGGTAGGAAAGGGGTAAACTGAAACCTTTATGCCAGCCTCCCTGATTTCATGAAAAGTATAAGTGAATTGAACACACTAGTTAAAAAATTCAGCACCACTGCCTGTCTTCTAATATTAACTCTGTTTCCCTTGCACTATGTTTTATTGACTATATTTAGTGGACCCTATAGTTCAGCAGATTGTAAATGGTGACATGTGGATACACACAGAAAAGCATTTGATGCTGTAAAATGAGCCCATGTGTTAGGGACTTCTCATAACTGGCAGGCAAATGGCTAACACTGAGATTGAAAAGATTGAAACTGTAGATTAAGAAGTTATTAATATTAAATCACCAGGCTTCATTCGTTACCTGTTTTGGAGGTAACTGTGGGCTGTTCACCCCTCTTTGCTGTTGTTTCAGTATCCACAAAGTCTCTGATAACTGGTTTAAAACTTAGTAACATATAAGACAAAGTATCAGGCTCAGCACAGAGATTTAGGGTGCTGCTTTGCTCTCACGGTTAGTCACCCTGACACTACTCAAGCCGTGTCATTCACTCCAGCTCAGCTTCCTCTTTTGCTCCTGCAGTACAATCTCCCTCTCAGAGACATGCTGCATTTTCAGCATCCAAATCTCTAGTGAGTTTTAAGTCTTTAACTCTGCTCTGCCTTTCAAGATACTTCACAATTTAATAAAACTCCTGATAAAAGTGACAGGCTTTAAGCACAGTGCAGGAACAGTTGGCTGAGCAGGTGTCAGGCAGGTTCTCCCTTCTGTAGGCCTTAATTCAGATCAGAGAAGCTCTTCTGACAGAAACAGGTACTTCTTCCCTTTAAGCCTTTCTTCCCATTACTCATTTCCCCACTTGGCACTCAAACTGTGGAAATAAACACACACACACACACGCAAAAGCTCCTCACGTCACTAGGAGGAGATGTAGCAGTATGAGAAAAGATTGGTTTTTTGTTTGGTTGCTGTTGGCTTTCTTAAATGAAGGGACACAGAAACTGACTTTTTTTTTTACCATAGCAAAGAATCTGAAAGCCCTTTCACCCTCTTTCTATAAGCAAAAGAAAATAATCAAAACAGAATGCCACAAAACCAGATGACTGTATACATATTTCCTTTTCCCCTCTTGGAGAAAAAAAAGACAAGAAAAAGACTCCAAACACAGGAGTATGAGTTTAAACATTTATTTAAACAGAAATTCCAAACCACTCCACCCTTTAACCTTTCAAAGAAAGACAACGACAAACTAGTTTTCAGCCAGAGTGTCAGAGCAGGCATAAGTTGTGTTCCACTACAACAACTCAGTAGCAATACTAGCAGGAGACCAACACATATGGACCTAGCACTGCAAGAAGGGGAGAAGTAAAAAGGGTTCGAAACTGCTCAAAGGCACTTCTGCCCGCCTGCCTTTCCGTTTTCAGCCCAAGACAAAGGTGCTACCTTTAAACTGCTTTTTTTGTTGCATAGCTGGCTGGTGTGAAATCTGTGGTCTGTAACAGGCACAACCTGGATAGCGTGAATCCTCTAAGGCACATATGAGATTGTGGAGCACAGGGCATCCTCTGTCAGGAACCCTAATCCTCCACTAGATCCAAGGGGAATCCAGTCTGTGCACCTAGCTTCCCAACTGCAGAGCATTGAGAAATGAGGATAGCAGTGCACTGCAGGAGAGCGACTCTCATCAGCTTGGTGCTTGCTTATTGGACATGGCTCAGGCTCAACTTTTAACTCCTCAAAGGCACCGCTGCAATGTGACCAATGACCCTCAAGCCGGGACTCTGACCTGAGAACTGGCTCCAACACACAAAGGGGAAAGGAGAGCAGAGTCACAAGGGCAAACAAGCCTGGCTGTACCAGGGCACCTGAGGCTCATCCCCTCCCAGGAGGGCTCTCCTCCTGCCCTGCTTCTGGTACCGAGGGACAGGCATACTGGAACAATCCTTGCCCTGGACACTGCATTGGGAAGATGGCACTTGATTCAGCTCCCAGATACTAGCAATAGGCACCAAAGAAGTATTTTAGGAGCATTATGTTACAAGCAAATGGTTTGGCATCCCCCTCTAGAGACAAATGGGGAATGTTGGATGCCCTGGAACAGTCTCTCAAAAGAGGTCTGTCAGAGGTGACACGGTATCCACCTCCAGAAGACCTAAGGCAATTCTAGTAACGTGCCATTGATGGGATCATTTAAGCCTGATGAAATCACAACCCCACTCTCACAGCAAAGGTGAGAGGAACTCAGGACTCCTTAGAGGTCCCATGTAAGGCAGGGGAAGCTAGCTGCTCCCAGGGATTCTACCAATCCCATAAGCTTTACTTCACAGTCAGTTTGCTAATAAATTTAAGGGGAATAAAATTAACCTCATTCTCTAGTAGTAAATGAGGAAATCTTGAGCATCAGACCATGCCTCTTCCCATCTCCAATTTTCTTGGGAAAGCTTCTCACTTCTTGAAAGAAGGTAAATTCCGGACTGAGATTTGATCATTCATGGTCTTTGGGGAAGGCTACATCCTGTGACCACAGCAGTAATGACCTATTCTGGGTAGGAAACGGCATTCCAGCTTCATCAGAACACTGAGTGGAAAAACACGGATTCTTCCCACACCCACACAAGAGCGTAGGCACAGGGACTGAGCAGAAGAGAAGCCAAGCAGGGAGCAGCTACAGGCTTATGCCAAGAAACCAGAAACTCTGGCACCCAAACCAAGTTGAACAGCTGGAGCAAGAAACGGGTAACTTAGTCTGAGGCCCAGATGCTTGGCATCTGGTTGGGAAGCAGGTGGTCTGAAACCGAGAACTACAGATCCAACCTCAGACAGTCCCCACCACTGCTATGGGAAACACCTGATTCACTCATCTCGGTGCATTGCCTGGAAGTTGGAAAGCCCTCGGCACCCAGAATAAAGCCTTCAAACTCTGTCTCTACAGACCAGTGGACACAGCCATATGGCCAGAAGCTATGCCTCAAGGCCAGGGACATGCTGTCTGCCATTATCTCCCTAAGAGGAACATCTCCACTGCCTCCACAATGATACGCTCGCTGGTCCCTCTGCCCCTGAGCAGAGGGAAGCAGCCTCACCGGCGGGGCCTTACCATGTGGTAAGGAGAGGATCCTAATCCTTCACCCCTCTGAAGTGAAGGTGGCGAATCTTAGGGTTCAGCCAGCTTCAGTACAAAACATGTTTCCTCCTCTCATCTAGAGATGCAGTGATGAATACTGGGGTCCCAAAGGCAGCTCCCAGGAAACAGTGAAACAATGAAAGGGCCACAAGCTGCTACTGGAGCCATCGCCATAATGGGGCCGTTCTGCCTCATGTGCAGAACTGACAGATAAGGTAAAAAGAGGAGCTGCTGCTGCTTCAATCACTGAGCTGGCCTAGAGCTCAAGGGCCCTCCCCCTCTCAAACTCACTCCTAGTTCATATCAAACGTACATGGGTGCTGCTCTGGAGCCTCCGGCCTCGCTCCTTGTCTGCGAGTGACCTGACGCCAGAAAAGCCGCTCTCTGCATTCGGTTAGTGTGCTGTGAAGTTAGATGGATCCCAGTGGGCTCAGGAGACTAGAGGTTGGAGCGGCACGAGTCCGTTCCCAGGAGACACCAGGAATCTGAATCCACATCAGGTTTCGGATCCACTTCCATCTCCTCTTTGGTTGTCTGTGTTCCTTTGGAATGAACCTTCACCTGTCAAAACACACAGCAGTTACCCAAACAGCACCAGTACTAGCTGCAAAAAAGCTAGAAGCTGCACAAGGCCCAGTTTGTATTCTCCACAGCCATTTGTGGCTCTTTGCAACATCTGACTGCCCATCCCTTCTCATCAGGAGAAATAAAGGGAAATCCCAGGTCCTGCAAAGAGTGGGCTGTCCTCAGAAGAAACTCTTCTTGGCTTCACTCCTATTTTGCTACTATTAGAGCCTGCATCAGCAGCTTACACAAGAAACAGGCACCATTCTTAGTCCCACCAAACTCTGCTCTGATAGAGATGGCTATTAAGAGCTGCTTCCTTCTGCACAGCCTCTACAATCTGCAGGAGCATGGTGAGCCCTGAGCATGCATGTGCACCCAGGTGACAAATTCTCACCTGCTGCATTTCCTCCATCCTCCTGCAGAACCGCTGGAGCTGGGCACTCAGACGAATGGTTTCCTGCTGCAGCTTCTTCTGATCATCCAGACACTGTAAAACCAGGCCTCGGAGGTGTGTCACCTCCACTTGCAGAGCACTGCATACACAGCCTGACCCAGGAGATGCATCCTTCCCTTCACCACACGGCAAGGTTGGACTCAGGCAAGTAGGCTGCAGAGACATGGAAAGAAGTCAGGCCAGGTTTGAGTGCAAGGCCAGGAGTTGTAAATGCCACAGGAAAAAAACATGCCCAGAGCGTTATCTCAGCTTGTTTCCCGACTTGCCAAACTTCTAGCAGCCAGGGTCAATAAGCTACTTCTTCTTCTGTCTTCTGTACAAAGCCACTAGCTTCCTCCTTTTCCCGGGAAGCTTGTTCCTGTCCTCCCATCACCAAAATCCATCTAGTTTACCCCCATTTCCCTAAGCGTAGGATCTGTGCCTCCTCTTGGGACAGAAATCTCCTGGAGCTAGGTAGTCTCACAGGTTGTAATTTCTCAATGATTTTCTGTATCAATTCTTCTTCCTATCTCACAGCAAATTCTGCTTTCTAAATTTCTACTTTCTGCTAGGCTTCTGAGTCCTTGGCTTCTTTTTTCCAATTGCATTAACCCCATTTTTCCATAGAACTGATCTCATTACTTTAAATCTGACCATGAATCAGGTTTGTGTTCTAAATCCTTGGGAATTTTTCTCTTTGCAGGATCATCTCTGATTATCACCAGCCCTCTTTTCCTCATCCAGATGAATCAGGCTAATCCAACAGTCTCTTCTCAGCTCTCCCATAATTAAAACATTGCCATTTATGGTCCCCAAGAGCTTTTAGCCAAGTATGCACTTAGATAACTTTACCCAGGGCTCCGTTTTGGGCTTGTTTAATCCAACGGGTTCCTCAGAGGCCACTTTGAGTCCTTGAAGTTTCTGGTAAGGAAGAGTCTCCTTCTCAGGCTCTGAAGATGCCATGCTCAGAGGAAAGGGGCTATCAGGCATGGGGATGAATTCAGCATTCTCCAGCTCCTGGATACACAAAAGCAGCACTGTCAGGACTGCCAACTTTCTGCAGCTCATTTCATCTTCTCAATCGATGCACCAACACCCTCTTGTGGTTAAACAGGCAGTGAGGCCTTAAGGGCTCTGTACAACATGAACCTATCAGAGCATCCCTCAAAGGTGGAAGGGGCCACCCAGTTTTCCCAGCCTCGATCCCCATTTTAAGGCATTTCTGAGAAACCACATTACCTTCCGTAGCCAGCCAGGGCAGGAGCTGCTGTCAGCACTGTTGCCTCCCTTAGCTTCTGTAGTGCTGATCCAGCCCCCCAGCTCACGATCTGCTTCCATGGTTCCCCGAAAGCCTCCACTGGGATTGGGGGTTTCCGCTTCCTGTTCATTATCCTCTTCCTCTCCTCCTCCAGTTGTGCAGCTCTGAGCCACTAGCAAACAAAAGTGAAAACCTTATACTTTTCCCGCTTCTGCTATGCCTGTTGCCAAACCCCAGATTGAGCAGAGAAGATGCATAAATTTGTGCTGTATGGTCATGGTGAGAGCATTATCTCCCTCAGCAGTTTAGCTCCTGACACTCCCTGTAGGCCTCATCACAAGGGCTTGTGTGCAGCAGTCTTTTGCAGCTTCTTGGCCCCAGCCCTCTCACAGGTCCAAGAAACTGGACTCCATCTCTCGAGCAACTACCCCCATAGAGCCCCTTCCCATATCAGTTCCCTTCAGTGAACTCCTCTCAGCTTTTCCTTGTCAAACTGAAGTTCCTCAACCACAAAGGCCTCTCTGCACCCATGTTGGTTCTCCTCTGTTTCAGTCGTTGCCTTCTCAGCTTTGGGCCATCCCTCCCCATGCATGGCACCAACTAGATTTCTTCCCTTTGAGCTCTTCTGTGAGGCCTTTCAAACACAGAGAAACTGTGCTGCAGGACCAAACTTTATCCACTCAAACTAACCACTGAATGGACTTAAACCAGAGCTCCCCAGGGCAGGTTACTTACCAGTACCAATGGACAGACCACTGCTGTTGGATCGTATTGTTTTAGAGTTCAACACCTTTTCTGCAAGGAGAGAAGCATGCTTTCAGTTAAGAGTGCCACACAGAAAGCAAGACCACTCCTACAAAGCCAGTGTTGCAGGCCTATGGCTCAGAGCAGCTTGCCACATTCCCCCAGAAATTTGGCCTGTTCCCAAGCAGGATTTATACTCTCAGTCTTGGCAAGGAATGTATCATCATAAACAAGATCCCAAAACTTCATCCTAAATTTACACTTACCAACAATGATGATGGTGTGCCAGCCACGGCACGACAGGTCTGGAACATGATGCAATGATCCAAATATTGGCCGAGGCCATGAGGTACAAATATCTGAGCCATGAGCTCTCTCAGTTGATGTCATTGCCAGACGCCCATTTCCGCCATTACCCCAAGCAAAGATATGGTTGTCTGAGGAAAGAGAAATTCAGGGGCTCAATTTCCTCCCTTCTTCTCGGCCTGTAACTGCTGTAAGGATCAGTCTTGCTGCTGTAACTGCTATCCCAAAGTATCTAATCCATCAGCTCAATTTTGACAGTGGGAGAACAAACCAATAACAAATCTAACAGGCAGCCACCAAGTCAGTACTCTGCAGCCTTAGGGACCCAAGTAAATACTTGGGGCTGCACTGGGGCCATTACCAGGGCAAGATAGCCCCAGTCTAGGAGGATTTCTTTATTTCAGCAATGTGCTGCAGGGCTGGTAAAGGAAATGATCAGTGGGAGCCAGTTAACCACTCTGCAGATTAAGTTTAAAATAACCCACCACAACTTGGCTAAGACCCACTCACCGTCAGTAGCAGCTATGGTGAATTCATCTCCACATGAAACCCTGATCACCTGCTTACCCCCCAAGGGGCCTCCCAGCAGGTTTATTCCCAGGTGCTTCTTATAGTCCCCAACACCAAGCTGTCCGCACTTGTTGGAGCCGAAGGTCAGCAGGCGGCCTCGCTCTGAGAGGAGGAAGGAGGAGACAGACACAGTGAGGGCTCGGCTCTGGAAGCAGCCATGCACACAGAGCACGAGCAGTAACAGCCCATCAACAGGAAGGGCTCTGCTGTGCAGCCAGCCAGGCTGGAAGGGAATAGTGCCAGCCAAAAGGAATGGGTTTAGCCTGGAAACACTTCCCCAGTTCCTTCTCCCACTGCTTCCCTTTTCTGTTGCTGGGGACTGGGACTCCACAGCTCTCCGAGTGATGTCGCTTGGGCAAAGCCTAAGTTGATCATAAATTATTCCTCTGCTCGCCCAGAGCATGTTTCTTCCCAAAACTTTTTTTTCTCCTCTTTAAAAAAACAGGAAGGCTGACATTGCTGCTTCAGCTGGCCAGGAAACAAAGACTGTTGAGAAACAGGAATCCTGAGTTCCTGGAGCAGGCACGAACCTTGCTACCAAGAGCAAAACCCCCAGTATCAAGATCCAGGCTGAAAGGGCAAAGTTGGTGTAATGTAATTCAGCAACCAACACTCAGTTCTTAATGCACAAGGCTCTCACCATCAATAGAAGCTGTGTGTGTCTTCCCTGGAGAAATGGTACGGATCTTGTAGAAGGACAACTGCTTGGCCAAAGTAAGGGAAGTGGCGTACGGCACCTCACAGTATGTCTGACAAAAGACATGTGGGTAAGCACAGAGTGAAAAAATCACACATTCATCAGCTAAGACCTGCTCAAGCAGGTTCAGGTCTGACCATGACATTAAACCTAAACAGTCCTAACACAAGCAGGGTAATGAACTGCCAGAATCCCTATCACTGGATAAGTCACCACAGAGCAGCTCACTCTGTTTCACTACCCACAGGGCAGACAGAAAACCGAGGAACAAATTGCCTCTTCCCACAGTCCCAGTATCCGTTGTCTTGACTGGAACTAAAGCACTGGCACGAAGCTAATGAACACTTTGTCACAGGACTTCCATTTTGCCATATGCTACTGATTGCTGAGAGCTGGAGACAGGGATCCTAATGCACTTACATCATGATTGATTATCCCTGATGTGCACTGATTCAGGCCCAGCTTGTTGAACTCGTTGAGGCCACATGCCAAGACTTTGCCGGTCTGGGTGAGCAGGAAAGTTCCATCACAGCCACAGTGAACGGACACAATGTTTAAGGTCTTCGGAACATCCACCTAGGTGGAAGAAATATATCCTAAGAAAATAAAAATCCCAACACCTATTACACGGAAGCTGGCACATGGAAAACATATGGGGGTAGAGCAGTGGCACAGCTAGTCTGGACACTATCAATAGCCAACACAGTTATTATGAATGAAAGTGTAAGAATACCATAAAGCCTGTAGCATATGGAAACTCCAGTCACAATGCAGAAATTCAAAGCAGACACCAGTGACCAGCACAGGAACTTGAAACATGATGCATGGGCAACCTGGCCAGATGGGGTCTACAAGCACCAAACCCAGTTAGGTGAGCAGGGCTGGGTTTGTGGCTGTGCTGTGTGGGTGTGATACTGTGTGATCCCAGATATTTGGCTTCCAGGCACATCCTTATTTGTTTCTAATCCCCAGTGGGTTAGAATACTTCAGTTAGCCCAGCACTGTATTTCAAGAGGGTTTTACTTTCAACTAATCTTTAACTCATTATATTACATTCAAAGACTTGCAGTAGTTGCACTGCTGTGAATTTCCTCTACAGACTCAAGATAAGCCATTTGGTAGTTCTCACTACGATTTCTACAACATTAAGCTGGCATTTCCAGTTCCATCATGGAAATCAGAGCAATGAAGCTCTAAGCTATGATGCTGTCTGGTTTGTGAGTGGTATGATTCTGCCACAATCTGTAGCAGAGAAATGAAGCAAAATGAAGTGAGAAAGCAATGTTAAAACCCTTGCAAACTGTATGATGTCTCAGAAAAAACACCTGAATCTCAGAGAGATAGTATTTCCAAACAGCAACTCATTTGGATTTATGCCCTTGTGGATTTTGAGTAGTCATGGCCCTACCTTCTGAGGGGTGTAGTGATCTTCTTCTGAATCCAAGCCCAAGCGTCCTGCATCAGTGAAAATATTGCAGTTAAAAATGGCCTCACCAGGTGCCCATACCTAAGAACTGGTATTGTCTCTCCATAGTCATCTCTCTACAGAACTACAACCTCCCTGCTCCCCTACATCCATCATCGCCTGCCAATCCTCAAGGGAATCCAACCGCACTCACAGAACCATTGCCCTACCCACAGGGAAGCCAAGTGGCGCCCTAGAGCTTTCCAGAGTAAAGTCCTAAGGCTTCAGTCTCCAGTTCCCATTTTTACAAGAAAAGAAAGTCCCAAAGAAACAATTATTTTGCCCCCAGGGTATGTACCAGGCAGCCCTCGCCCAGGCCCTGCATTACACACCTGCACCAAGCCACTTTCAGACAGGCATGCCCCCAGTGCCTTTAGGGGTCAGGGAGACTTTACCTACCGTACTCTCCACAGCCCCATGTGTAGACTTCTCTGTTCCTGGTCAGTACTGCCACGTGGTTATCTCCACATGAGACCTGCTCCACAGCATTGGTAAGAAAGAAATCCAGCTGCAGGGGCTCAAGCACTTCAGAGCCGTAAGCCTTGTCAACGCCAATGCATCCATAATAGTCGGAGCCAAAGGCATACACCTGGCCCTCATCTGAAGGACATAAAGGAAGCCTGGTCAGCACACAGAGCTTGTGTTGGGCTGCATATTAACTTCTTAGGACACGGTCAGAGCAACTTCTTTTCTGCAGTCACCCTCTTTAGTGCAGAAGAATGTCATCAGGACACTATGCAGTCCTTACTTGTTCATGTTAAGTTGGATGATCTTACATGACAACCTGCAGCTACTTCAATGCCAAAAAATCTTTGGTTGAACCTGCCACTTTCTTTAACAGTAACCCACAAATTGATTCTGTGGCCCCCTAAGTCACTCCTTCCTCAAAATGACCACCTGAGCTTATCTTTGTCAAATCTCTGCCTTTTCAGCACTGGCAAAATAAGCTTGAAACTACCTTGTTGAGAATCATTTGCATGGGTAAAGCAAGAGTCAAATTCTTCTATAACAGACAATAACATACCTAACACATCTTTTAAAGTATGAGCAGGGTTAGAACTAGAGACAGCTACCAGGTGTCAAGCATTCTGAATTAAACAGCAAATCCTAGGTACACATTCTTTTTCATCACTGGGTGATTCTTTCCCCACACAGTCCAAAAAGAGTTTCAAACACATCTACATTCTTGACTTCAGGCTTCACTGTCTTTAGTACGAGCATGTTTGGAGGCAACACATGCACTGGTAAAAGCAGAGGCTCTGCACAGACATGTAGATTTGTGGTCAACACCCAGCTTTATCACCAAAAAGGAGCACATCCTTAGCAAAACCCCATCATTCTTGGGAGTCAGTATCTTCCTCTGTGTAATAATGTTGATCTATCTCAAATGTTGAGATATAATCTATCCCAAATGTAATAATGTTGATAGTATCCTCAAAACTGAGGGATGAGTAACATATGGGGCTTTCTCCTTTGTGCAAAAAGCTGCTTTGCTAATCTGATGGTGAAGGCAAACACCTCCAACAGCACAGCAAAGTGAGGGGACTTGTCAATGCCTACGCATCCATAACAGTCTGAGCCAAAGGACTTCCAGCTCTCACCCGTGATGCACACTGTGAAATCATCTCCACAGGACACCTGGCGAATGGCTTTTCCCTGAAGCTTCTCAACATGCTTTGGCTGCCGGTAGGAAGCTCTGTCTCCATGTCCCAGCTGCCCATGCAACTTGGTGCCCCCCTGCATATTCTGCAAGACAGAAACACCTGGTGAGGTTACATTTCCACAATCCCAGAGATGGTGTCAATAGTTAACAGCACCACAAACAAACAACAGAAGACTGTGAGGAGGAAGAGAAAATGTTCTGTCTACTCTAGGGAAGAGACTGCTATCTCTGTGCATACAGCAGGCAACGTTCTCAATGGCAGCACAGGCTTTCTGGCAGTGATGCACTAACAAGGAGTGATCCAGTCTCAGGACACCAGCTGGTGAGGAATCCCTGCTCCTTTCTGCCAGGCTACAGAACCTGCTCCCTGCTGCAGGACTGAAATTCATCCTTCAGCTTTTTGAACTACTTTTCTAAATCCTAATGGCTGCAAAGAAATGCATAACCTGAAACAAATGCCATTGAATAGCAATTATACAGGAAAAACAAAACAAGTAGTGTTGAAACTAAAACTATTAATAGCCAGCTGAAAGTTTTCAGTGGTTGTTTTTGCAGGAATATCCAGCAAATTACTCCAAGTTGTTCTCCTCCTATCTGGATCTCTTTCCTTTCTCACTGACTTATCCTCTAATCTGTCTTAACAGATTCTGTATAACCAATACAAAAACCCATGGAAGCCTGGAGATGGAGAACACCTCCATGCCACTGACCATGTAAACCTGAGAAGACTGGATTCAGTTGTTTAAAATGCATTATATGCCGACATTTTTTATTCTGTTGAAACTATTCCAGAATTTCCACTCATCATAAAAAGCAGAGCTGTATAGCATAAGATGCCTCTGCTTTTAGACACAAGTTGCCTTGCAGATGACAACTGTATTACAAAAAGGTCACTCATCCCACCCATTCTGATCTCGAAAAACCCTCCTCAAAAATACAAAGGCCAGAGAATCACTGTCTCCACTGCATGTCTAGTAGTCAGGAAGGGAATGGAGAGATGTTTGACTCAGTGTTTGGGCCTACAAGACCACCATCTGCAAACCTCAAGCGCACAGCAAGTCTCCAAGACACTTTCTGCCACAATGGAAAATGTCCCAGAAACACTCTTGCCTTGGGAGACTTGGGTCAGCCCCAAATCAGATGGCCTCAGTGTGCACTGCAGTCAGATTTCTCCCTTTCCAAGCTTCCTGCCCACCTGATTCAAAGAGGCTCGCAAATGGTCAGCAGTAGATGTGAAGCCTCCTTTCCCACTCTTACCCGCTTCCTGCAGTTTGTCTCACTTACCACCCAGGTGTAGAGCTCCTTCTCCACTGTCACCACAGCAAAGTGAGTGTTCCCAGCACACACCTGGCGTGCGCTGCAGCCACTTTTGATGGCATCCAGCTTCTGGGGGGTGGACTTACCACCCCCCCAGACATACACCTCACTAGTGCGTGAAGTCACCACTGCAATGGGAGCCTCGTTCATGGTACTTGACCTGCACAAGACCCCCCCCAACAAAACACACATGCTTTTAACAATGACTTTGCGTTCCCTGTCATCATCCATTTTCCTGCTGTTGTCTAGCAGTTTCCTCTTCACAACCATTTACGGGTTTTGTTTTCAAAAACTGTTCTTCCAGCAAACTCTGAACAACCCATGAACAGGGACAACTTCACATAAGGTGCTCAGATAGTGTTAGTACTTCCAAGTTTATGAGGAAAAATTGGTCATATTCTATCTGATAAATACCAGACAACCAGCTATACATGTCACAGAAGCTATCTGCTTCACAGAGCAACCCTGCTTATAGGCTTGCTGGGAACTGTGGTGAACCTCTGCTATATCAAGTTTTATAGAAGATATTTATATTAATGTAATATTCATCATTCAGACAGTCATATTCCTCCTGTTGAAGGGAATCTGTGTGAAAGGAGAGATCTACTTTACAATTCAGATATGTAGGCTGTGAAGACTACATCCTCAGTAGGACAGATTAGAGCTGGATGGGACCTGCTAAGGTACGGCTCCAGCCATACAAATAAGTAGGATATAAAAGGCAGAGTAAAACACAGGACAAGCATGCAACAACTGTGTCAAATCTCTAGCATTCAGGGATCTTCTAAACTACACTATTCCATTAAGGTTGTCAGAGGCTAACACTCCCAGTTCCTCTCTGGGAAGCTGTTCTCCCCATACTTCCTTTCAAACACGTCTAAATAGTTACCTTGGTCGCTTATTTGGCCCATTAAGCAGCGTGACTTTCTCTTCCATCTCCCTGCCAAGGGAGAAAAAGCGTTTTAGGAAACAGCAACATTGCTCTATGCAATTTACTGACAGCACACACAGCACACACAGACTGTTTTCCTTTCCAACAAAATGTTGCTGCCTCTTGGAGGAAACGTGGCAGCTGTTTACCAGCTCGCAGCAATACACAGTAAGTAGGGCAGAAGTAATGTACCACGCAGCTAACAAACTTCTAGGAGAGCTGAGGACAACAAACTAAGAGGTATGAAAATGTGGCCAACCAATACCCATATTGCACAAGAATAACCTTAAATGGCTAAATATTATCAGGATTGAGGCTTTTATCAATGCATACAGCAAGACAAAACTCAAACTCTGCTGATCACCATGCACAAGAGTATTGGTATAAAGGACTAACTCTGCTGTTCCCAAAGAAACCAACGTGGGATAGAAACAGCCCAGAATTATCATCCACCTTTCATGACAAGAGAGTGTGTGCAGGCTGATGGTCAAACTAAGCTAAAATGGACCGCTTTCAATCTCTCCCAAAGAGGGAGGCAACAAAAGGAAAAAGTGAGGGTCTCTATACTGAATGATCCATATAGTTTGAATATATATATTCAAAATGGCTTTTTCCAATGACCACAAGAGGATCTCTGTGACTCTTCATTCTCAGAAATTTGAAGAGTAGAAAGCAACATTCCTCAAAGAGTCTCAAAATGGAATACCACAAGGTTCTCAATACAACAGCTTCTAAGGATGCAGAGACCTTTCCCATGCATCAACAGAACATCAGATAGAAGACAAGACTGCAAAAATGCACTTTTGCCCTAAAGAGAATGAAGTACTTAAATAACTGCCTCACATCAGACTAAATTCACTTAAGGACATTGCTGTACAAGCATAAACACCACCAGTCTGCACAAACCCTCCCGTTTTCCCTGTCAGCCATCCAGGTTTCAGGCAAGACCATCTGAGTACCTCCTGCGTTTGCTGAGAAGGGGATGTTCAAGCAATTCATCTGCAGTGGGTCTCTTTTCTGGATCCTGAAAGAAGGAAGCAACAAGTAATTCTCTGGGAAATACTCATCATCTACAACAAAATCTTGGGCTAGAAGACCTCATTCAAGCCAGCATGGACCTCTTTCCCTGACTCCTTTCAGAAGGGAAAAGAATTAATTCAAGTATTTAGAATGAATAGAGATAAATACCACGGATGTGCAGGAGGGACTTGCATGCTCCAAAGGTATTAATACTATGTTTGCTTTCAAGAAACCAATTCCCTACAGAAAGCCAGAGCCTTAAGAGACTGCACTGAGGTGATGCTCCTACCTCCACAGCACTGCATTAAAAAATAATTGCTTCTGCCAGCCCATTAAATACCTGTGAACAGAGTAAACCCAGCATACCTCCAGAGCCTGCAGGACTGAGACAAAGCTTTAAGAGAAAGCCCAGCCTTAGAGATGTCTCACAAAAATTACCCTGCATCAACAGCTCACATACTGAAACAGGCATGTCATTCCCCTTCACTCCTGAATTCCATGGCTAAGACAGTTGGGAAAGGGTATCTGAAAATTAGAAAGTATTTCACCAACCTGATCAAGGCAGGAGTTCACCATCTGGATCAGCTCCCAGGAGTAGACAGTGGAATCAACCTCCATGGCACGATTTCCCTGTACAATCTTCACACAAAGGTTCAGGGGATTCTAGGCAGAAACCAGACATAATGGAACCAGGACAATGTGTCCCATGGGGAGAAGATGCTATAGGCCACCATTATTTTCTTCCTCCATCTCTGATCAGGACACATCCCTCTTCTTCCCTGCCTAGCAGGTTCTCCAGAAACCTCATAACAATTCCTGCAGAAATGGTACCTCTGGTAGCTAGGACTTAGTGGCAACATCCAGCTTTTCACCAAATTCTCTAACAGTGCAGGGATAGCAGGCTTCTCTCTGCACAAAATCTCCTATGCTGCATATTGCCATTAAACACAGCACAGCAGCAAAGTTGCTGGGGACTCGAGAGCCACCACGAGAGAAAGTCAGGAAAGGATGGTATTTTCATATCGTGTCTTTCAGGGTTACAAAATCTTTCCTATGGCAACTAGCAGCTTTTCCCATCACGTGGCACAAGCTGGCAAATCACATGTCAGCCAGCAATGCTCCTTTCACCCTCCCTATGCCAGCTTGACCAGACTTCTCTTGCAACCAAGCTTTGAGAAAGAGTAACAGGATTAGATCCTTGAAATCTGAAGGCTGGAACTTTTTGCTACAGAATGCTACACAGAAAATTCACAGCTAGTAACGCTAAAAGAGCAAAAAGACTATAGGGTCACAAACTTCCTCCTTGTAGTCAAAAGGATACTTCGTTCACAGTCATGATACAAATTAGCACAGTAATTTTTCTGCATCTAGTAAACCTGGGCTGAAGACAAGGGTGGGTTTGGCAGAAGCCAGACAGGCTGCTGCATGAAGGCTGAAGGGAAATCTGCATGAAGGGTAAGGGAAATCATGCATTTTCTCTGGCTATAGCTGTCACTCTCAGGCCACTTTTTTTTAATTAGCAGATTTAAACAACAGTGAAAGAAAAACATGTCTGAAGAAAGCTAGGAGCCAAGTCTGAATCTTAGGACAATAAAAAATAAGGTTATTCAGTCCATAATGGTTTGCAGACTTACAGTAGCATCAAAGGTCCTCTTCAGAGTAAGCAGTTCAAAGATGACACAGCCCACAGCCCAAATATCTGATTTGAAGTTGTATTTCACACCCTGGCAGAGTTCTGGGGACATGTAATACGGAGTTCCCACCAGCTAGGAAAAATAACATTTAAAAATCAGAAATGATCCAGCAGCCTTCAATTCAGGAGCTCGGTATCCATTATGTTCACACAGAACAGAGCTAGACACTGCTCTGACACAGCACTGAAGTGATATACCTCACTAATATGCTGGAGGGATGGGAACAATAAGCACACTCCTTCCCCTGTTATCCACAAACCTGTCTTTCCCTGAGCTTCCTAAAAGATCCTAGACACCTCTCTTCTCATGTACCTGATGTGGTACATACTTCTCAATAGAGCAGTAGTCACAAAAACACAGCAGTGACTTTCCCCTCTCTTAAATACACATCATTTAGAGGTAATCAGGGCCTTATGTACTGACCAGGCATACGGAAACCATCACATGATGTTGAAGAAAAGTGATCTAGCAAAGCTTCCAAAGACAGATGCCAGACCTTAGCTACGGAGCCACTCTGATCACAAGATAAAGCAGCCTTTGTCCTGGCAGTATCTCAAACAAAAAGAAGGGTTCCTTTTGGGTCAGGATGTAGAAAGCTGGCTTGAGTCCCACCCAACAGGCTTTCACTTCAGAAGTGGACTTTCCTGAATGATTGTTTTGTGTAGAACAAACGTCCCCACCACACAAAAAATCCAAAACCCTGCACGTAAATATAGAAGGCCTCCCAGGTACTGCAGAAATACTGGCTTAGCTCAAAGTCACAACAAGGAGAGGCAGAACAAACATGATAAAAGATGTAAGAATGAAGCTTCCAGATTAATGGAGCTCACTCCTTAGAAAGAAACTAGACAGCAAAATAAAATAAGACAGAATTTAGAAAAAGGAGAAATATTTATAGATGACCTCTTTTCAACTCTCTCAGCAAAGCTCCAAGGACTACAAAGCTTGCCCTTCATCAGACTCTGCTAGTACATTGGATACCTAATGGGCACATTCAGAATCTGCCATCTCCCTCCCATTTCCTGTTACAGAGTGTGACAGCTACAGAGCTGTCCCAGCCCTGGGAAGGTTTAGAAGCCCTAAGAACTGGAGTATCACATGGAGAACTAGGACACTGCACCTAAACCTTTTTTAAGCAAAGGATAATGTAAGCTTTCTGTAAGATACACACATATTTTCTATATCTTCTTCAGTAAATGGGAGAAAGAATGATAAATTAAGAAATCGGTGTTTAGTAAGCCAGATGTGAACATTCTACAAAATTACAAATTGACTGCTACAATTACAAATACTGACAATAACATGTTTTACACTCATTTCCCAAAAGAATGACTTCCAGTCTGCCACTGGTCATTAGGTTACAAATTGAGCAACTAGACCAGAGCATAGCCAGCGAATAAAAACCAAAACATGGTGGAAGGTGCGTAGTTCAAAATTTTTCAGACGTGAAAAAAGAAAAAACAATGCTTGCAGGTGCAGTAGGTATAGATGAATATAGACAACACAGGCAAAAACAAATCTGGAATTTCATAGCACAGAGCAAACTGCCTCTGAAAGCCAGAAGGCCATGAAAAGTGTATCAAATTCTGCTGCAGCCCAGCCTAGTGATGGCTTTATGCAGTAGCCTTGAGTTCCCACTTAGAGTGGAACTGCACAATAGTCCTCATGTTCTGGAAGGGGAGTGGCAAGTATTTAACTACACATCCTAACAGAACGCCAACACCTGGCATCAAATCGAATCATACAGCCTGCTAAGGGGAAGTGCGAGCTGGCTCATGTGATAAACTGTAATAAAGGCCTTTAGCAGATAGGAACCCCAGACAATGTCTCCCTTTCCAAGCCTAACACTCACCAGAGAAATTAATGGAGCTGAGAAATCCAAGCTGAACCTGTTAGGTGCCTGCAATACAGCTTACCCTGTGCCAAAACTGGCTGTGAAAATGCTTTCTGGCAGGGTCTGGAACAAGACCAAGTTTGACAGCCTTCTGGTAGAATTAATCTCTCCTATAAAGCTTTGCCCCCCTTCAGGAACATTACCAATAAACCATACACCTGGTTACCATAAGAAGCACAAGTTCCTTTCCTGCTTCTTCACAGAGCCTCGATATTAAAGAGATATGAGACATGCCTATGGCACAGAGCAATGTCAGGCATGCACATCCAAGCTATCTCAGATCCACCTGAGGCAAAATTTACCTGTTAGCACAGCAGCATGACAAAATTAATTTAATGTGTTAAGCTGGACTTAACTAGCCCAGAGGGAGAGCGTTGCTCTGCTGTGACTATAATGCTGTCTCTATCCTTCAGCTAGCACCGCCTTCGCATTCACAGATTCAGTTCCATGCCTAGGGGAAAGAAGAGCCGTGCTCTCTAGCATGGCTACGCTAGCTCTGGTACAATTCTATTCCCATAGTGGCACCTATCTTTAGTCTACTGCTGCTTTCCAGAGAGACAGACCTCCAAAAGGTAACCTGGGAGCAAGGATAACTCCAGGCTGCAACACATCAGCAAATATGCCAGAGTTAGTGAGACAAAGTTAGGAAGTAAAGTTGTAGCGCGGTGGGTGTTCGTCTCCAAGTAGTAATTGACATGACAAGAAGAAATGGCCCCAAGTTGCACCAGAGGAGGTTTACATAAAATACTAGGAAAAATTTCTTCACTTAAAGGGTCAGGCACTGGAATGCCCAAAGAAGCAGTTGAGTTACCATCCCTGGAAGCGTTCAAAAAAACATGTGGATGCAGCACTTGGGGACGTGGTTTAGTGGTGAACACAGCAGTGCTGGGTTGATGTTGCTGTCCTATAGCATAGCAACATACCCCTTGCATGTCACTCACAGAAGTTTCAAATCCAGTAATAGGTCAGCGTGGTTTGAAATACCCTCTAGCTGTCTTGTTACTTGTTAGTTTGATATTGTTCCTCCCCTGAGGGGTNCTATGATACCAGAACACTGAGGGAAATTGAGGGGTGGGGGAAAGGAAAGTAACAGAAAACAAGCAGCAAGAATGTACAGCGTCCCTGGTCTTCCGCAAGACATGCAGAGATGAAAGAAAAACACAACTCAGTTTGCACACAAAGATGGCAGATACTCACAGTCTCAGCCATAGAGTACTCAGAGTTCAGCTTCTTTGCCAATCCATAGTCTCCCAGTTTAATCAGGTTTGCCTTGGTTAGAAAGATATTTAATGTCTTTATATCTCTGAAACAAGAAAAAGAAATTCAAACACTCAAATACACTTCCAGATTTCACAGTTTTCCACATATTACTATACCTTCCCCCCAGAATGAGCGACTTGCTACTCTGCCAGCACTCTGTCACACACACATACACAGAGTTCTCCAAAGGCAATTTTGCCCCAAGTACTGGGGCAGCAACTGCAGTTATCCATGTTTTATCACATTCCCCACGCAAACACAACGCAGTTTCACAAGCTCAGACTCCAGACACCTATGTAAAGGCCACAGATCAAAGATAGTTCTTTCCCCCCCCCCCCTCAGTTTCTTCTTGTATGAAGGTCATTGAGTAGATCTTATTTTTGCTAGTTTTATAAATAGACCCAAGCCAGGAGTCCCTGAGCTCACTAAAAACATAAGTGTAAGTATGAATATGTATGCATGCAAATATAAACACATACACAGACAGTGTGAAACAGATGTCACTCTAGAACTTAAGCATAATGTCCTTACCCCTCAAGAAGTACTCTTTATAACACGACACAGGATTCTAGCCCATGAGTTGGCTGGGCTGATTGAGAAGGCTTTAGTCTAGGTTGGAAGGGGGAAGGAGATAAGACCAGGCTCACTAGAGATGAGCCTTTGGTCTTTTTGGGACACCGGTTCAGAGAGGCCCTTGGGAAACAGCTCTTAAAAACACAGGGCTCTAGGAAGGCTGGACATACTTTAAGAAGGAAATTTTAGAGATGGAGGAGCAGGCTGCTGGAGAAGCTGGCAGCCCATGGCTTGTATAAGTGCACTCTTTGCTGGGTTAAAAACTGCCTGGGTGGCCAGGCACAGAGCATAGTGGTGATGGGTGCCACATCCAGTTGGCAGTCAGTCACCAATGGGGTTCCCCAGGGCTCAGTGTTGGGGCCACTCCTGTTTAACATCTTTATTGATGTTTTGGATGAGGGGATTGAGTGCACCCTCAGTCAGTTTGCACACAACACCAAGCTGGGCAGGAGTGTTGATGGGCTGAAGGCTAGGAGAGGGACACTACATCTACACTGGGATCCAGACAGCCTAGATCGATGAGCTAAGGCCAATTGTAGAGATTCAGTAAGGTGAAATAGGTCCTGCACTCGGGCCACAAAAACCCCAGGCAGTGCTACAGGCTGCGGGCAGAATGGCTGGAAAGCTGCCCAGCAGAAAAGGACCTGGGGGTGCCAGTCGACAGCAGCTGAACAGGAGCCAGCTGTGCCCAGGTGGACAAGAAGGCCAATGGCATCCTGGCCTGTATCAGAAAAAGCATGTCCAGCAGGACCAGGGCAGGGATTGTTCCCCCATACTCAGTACTGGCGAGGCCACACTTCAAGTCCAGTTTGGGGCCCCTCACTGCAAGAAAGACATTGAGGTGCTGCGGCATGTCTAGAGAACAGCAACAGAGCTGGTGAAGGGTCTGGAGCACAAGTATGACGAGGAGCAGCTGAGAGAGCTGTGGTTGTTTAGCCTGGAGTAAAGGAGGCTCAGCTGAGACCTTATCACACTCTCTACAACTGCCTGAAAGAAGATTGCAGGAAGATGGGGGTCAGTCTTTTTTCCAAGGTAACTGGTGACAGTTGTCACAAGAGAAAATGGCCTCAGGATACACCAAGGGAGGTTCAGGTTGGACGTCAGAAGAATTTCTTCACTGAAAGGGTTGTTAAACATTGGAATGGGCTAGTAGAGTGGTAGAGCCACCATCCCTGGAAGCGTTCAAGAAACAATTAGACATGGCACTTAGTGCTATGGTTTATTTGACATGGTGGTGTTCAGTTGGACTCTTAAGATCTTGGAGGTCTTTTCCAACCTTAATGATACCATGATTCTATGACACAGTATGCCCAAGAGATCAAAAGGCTGATGGCCACAAAAACGCCCAACTCCAAAACTCACTGAAAACACTCTCTCCCAGACAGAGTAATCTGTATGTAGTTTCACAGATCAACACAAGAGGCTGGAAACAGAGAGGAAGCCCCAGCAGCATGATATGCTTTTCATGGTCAACACTTCGCAACACCCTTAACACCCTCTTGTCCTAACGTACCATCAACAACTTCCCAGTGTAGATCAGGAAAACATCAAGTAAAGCAGCACTTTGCATTCATCCACTTGGGGCATCGCAAAGTCCTGGGCCACTCTGACAATGTCTGCAGCAGAAGGAAATCACTGCAAACATTTAAATAATTGTTCAATTTGTTATTGTGGAAGGATTTGGGGCCACACATGTTCAGAAGTGGCAAGCAGGAAATCACTGCAAAGCAGGACAGACATGACATCTGCTTCAGGCCAAAAACTTAGGCACTACTTTGCTGAGTGTAGGCTACCAACCCCTCATTAGCAAGGCTTGCCAATTACTAAAGATTCAGAATGGCAGCAGCCAGGATGCTATCCTACAGAAAACATCCTCACACAGCTATGCACATAAATTAGTGCAGCACACGATCCAACTGTGCTGGAAGTGGCACGTGCAATACTCCCCAGAACACCGCAGCCTCCTTGAAACACGCGTAAGACATGAAATTTACTGCTCCCAAACAGAAAAGGGCAACAGAAAAAGGTAATTAGCTACACATTAAAATCTCAGAATAACTGTCAAAATTACCACTACAAGCTAACAGACTGTACTAGGTCCTTAAGTAACAGGCCAAAGAAATAAGATTCAGACAAATGCAGGACAAATCTTCACATGGGTTATATTACAGCAATGGACAAATGCAAAGTCTTCATCACTACTAGCCTCCAGGAATTACAAAATGAAGCACACATTGGCTTGCAGCTACTAATTGTGGAACAGCTCGGAAGTACCTTTGGCCTGTGGTAACTGCTCTTCCTACCCACTTTAACAAACATCATTTATGTGCTATAGCAATAAAGGGCAAATTTACTTCCTTCCTATCTGGATAAACTCTTTGTTCACACAGCTGCAGTTCCATTTTCAAATACAAGATTTCCTGCACATTTATCACAAGACAGTTTCTAGCCCAATAAAAAAGGGATAGTTAACATCTAGGAGATCCTATTACACTTTGGAGAGAAGCTCGGTGGCTTGCTTGAAACAAAGAAACAAAGAAACAAAGGAGTTCTTCACTTACCCCCATGAACTGCACTGGTTACCTCAGCTTTGCTGCATGCCACACTTACCTGTGAAGAATTCCTGCTCGATGAATGCAGCTCACTGCTGATGCAATTTGAAAGAGATACCAAACCACCATCTGCATAGGTAGAAATATAAGCATTATGTGAGGCTCAAAAAAAAAACCAAACACAAAACCCTACACATCCCTGTCATACTGAGGCACAGCAAGAGGGCCTGGCCATACCATTTAGATGCTCTTTCAGGAGTATGAAAATTTTAGAATTTCCTGGTTTGGAAATCTCAAAAAAGATATTCCAATAGATTGTTCTACTGCCATTTATAGTGTCTGTCCTGACAAGCGCCACACATTTAAGTGAAAAGACTTAAGAATGACAACTAATGACCACTTGGGAAACATCTACAGTTGTGCTCTCCAAAATACGAATTGTGACCATTAAATACTCTCCATGAGCTAGAAAGCCTTAGAAGTCACTATGTAAGACAAGTAAGCGTAATCATTAATCAGCTCAGCATGCAGTGAAAGCAGACAGCAGAAAACAAGTTTAAATAAAATAAAGACAGAAAAAGAGAAGACAGATTCAAGGAAATTACTCAAAAAAATCCTACAAAATGATTAAGAAAGGAGAGAAGTAGAGTGCCCACTAGGAGGAAACACAGAAAGAGGTTTAAAAGTCAAATGTTTGCCAAGATGATAAGGTGAAGAAAGCCAGCTCTCTTTCATTATTCCTCCCTTGGAACTATATACTGCTTACAGACAGTTAAAAAGGAAAATAAGAAGTTTTGGATAGTCCATAAATGCTTGCAATATTGAACCAGGAGGATGCCAGCCCCCAGATAAACACAGAAATTCCCCACCATCACAATGAAAAAAAATTTGAAGAAATACTCAAATAACCCTACAGATCCCCAGAACATTAAGCCAGCCCCACTGCTCCCTCAAGCCAACCCAAATTACCTCTTCTTCAAATAACTTGTCTTTCTGTCGAAGAATCTTATCGTAGAGGTTCCCTCCTGTAATTATAAGTGAGTGACAAAGACAGAGAGGTTCATCTTAGTTAATGGCAGCAATTACTCTGCTCAAGTGCTGCTGGGAATACCCAAATTCCCTAAGAGATCTGACCAATCACTACAGCTCTCTCTCAGCACTCTTCACTTAAACTGGTCAGGCATCCACAAAACTAAGTTCTTCTTACATCTAAGAACTTCAGTGGTGTAATTAAGGCTAAGCAGAGATGAATCTTTAACACCACCTTTAATACTCTCTGAAAAGCAAATCAGTAAGCTCTGCCAGCAGTCCCTACTTTTTTACTTACTTTTTTAAAGTGCTTCTTGGGGTGTGTAAACATGTATTAGCTGTACACCAAATCACGTGAGATTGCCCTGTTCAGCATTATATATATAAATAATACATTTAAAAAGAGAAAGAAAACAATTTTAAGGTCAGAGTAGTCCCTGAAAGCACAATTTACTGTCTTTCGCTACTTACTGCCCAGTTCTGACTGGCTTCTCCTTTATCTGCCCTGCCAAATACACTGGTGCAGAATTCACAAAGCACTGACAACAGCAGTACCACTAACAAAAGTCTGAAATCAGCAGAATCTTTAGGGTGCCCCATGACTTCAAGACAGCAGACTGAAAATCAAGGAGAGCTAAAAGAAATGATCCTGAGGGCTGCAGATAGAGATACGCCCTGTCAGATCAGCATCCAAACAGTAAATCCCAAAACTCTGATCACCTCCTGTTGCTATTCCAATTCCCAATTATCAAAAATTACGTCCTAATTGTAAGGGATCACCAGCATCATTCCCATGGTGCATGACAGCTTTTGGCTGTATGACTTTCATGGGCCTGTCAAGTGGCAAATGTCCAAAACAGGCTGCAATGACTCCTTTGCCTACTTGAGGGACTTAATTCAGACTTCCATGTTAGGAAGATTTTTCTAATAAAGATTCCCTTCTCTTAATTTCTTCTCATTCAGCCTTGTTGTAACTTCTCAACATTTCTTTTTTCTGCCTTACGTTCACATTTACAAATTAGCTACAAATCACTCTTCACATTCACAATTTAACCAAAGTATTTACTTCTTCCTCTTCTTAAAAATGTCTGCTCTAACCATTCAAACTTTGCAGGCTCTTAGTCAACTGTGTTCTTCATCTCTCTTGTTTTCCCATCTTTTTTGCAGCTTTTCTGAACCAAAGAGCAGCATGATAGGTACTACATTGCCAAAATCCTACACAAGGAGACAAGTTAGCTCTTGACTCATATAACCAATACCTCTATGCACACATGTGAAAACAACATTAATTTAGTATTTGTTTTATCTAATTACATCTAACCTTCTGACATAGGTTATTCTCTTTTCAATTACTGTATTTTATAGGATATTTCTTCCCAAATATATTTCATTTGTATTCACTGGTGTTGTCCCATGGCAAATCCAAGTCTTACAGTACTGTGATATACACATGGAACTAAAGGCAAATGAATCAATAACTTGGCTTCCTGCTCTGTAAAATGGGGGCAACATTTAATGAAATTTGAAATTCTTTTCTAGATCTTCAGAAGAGACAAGCCAATTAAACAGTAAAAACTTTGGATTCTGAGGAGTGTCTGACAGTGACTAGTCCAGCCTTACTTTAAAAATTACTCACAAATTATCTTGGGCTTGTACACTGTAAAAAAAAAAGCCAAAGAAACAACTATTAATGCATTGGCAAAACCACTAAGTGGAAGTCCAAACAAGACTTCCTCTTTCTCATGTCCCTTGTTCTGTACCACTCAGACACACTCAGGCAACACCAGCTATACACTCATATCTTGGTTATTATCCCAAAGCCAACAGAGGCATTTACAAATGTGCACAGACATCAGTACTATGCAGCTTTTCTCTGTGCCCTCCAACAAATTTATAATGGCCTCAAGCATGCCGTCTTTTCAGGGCCAGTAAGTAACTCACCCAGAGAGAGAACCCCTAAAATAAAAGGTGCCTCAAAGAGCTAACATTCCCCTACGCTTGCACTGGACTTCACCCTCACATTAAGAAAAAAAGCAGAGAAGAAAAACCAGCTTTGTCCAAGCTGCCAACCAGGGTGTCTGACACCCTTCAAAAAAAACTTTGCACAACTGTTATTGCTCTCCGACCTGCTCCAGTGGAAGCAATCTGTTGTATAAGGTGATCACAACATGATGACAGCCTTTTCCAGCAAAAAACATTTCTACCAATGAGCCAAGGCTTAATGCAAGCTCTATACGAACACCAGATACTTAGCCTGGGGAGCTGTCCCACTCACCCAAACAGGAACCACAGTGGAGTTCTAGGCACTTATCCTGTTCCAGCAGTGTGAGCTGTATATGGGCTCCTCTTCCTGCTGTCTAAGAGCAGCTGCTAGTCAGAACCTCATAGCAAATCCTTCTAATTGCTCCATCCGAGCTAGGACTGATTCCCCTGCAAACTCCAAACACTGCCATCTGAGCTACTCTTGGACAGAATTTTAACATTTTCTCCACCACCAGAAGGACGAGGTTTGTTGTTTGTGTTTTTTTAATAGTAAATGTAGAAGCTGAAAGCAGAAGGCAGGAAAAAGTCCTGACTGCAGTGCACCAGGAGATTTTTAAGCTTTGATTTATAAGTGCCAAATTATAAACCTATTTAAGTGACAGTACTGAAAAAACAGCCCAGCTCTGTACTGGTAGAGAAGCCCAAATAGTCTCGTGGTCTTTTCCCACTGCCCTCCTAAAAGAACATAGCAAGGTGCACTAGAAGCGTTTATCACCAATAACCGACTCCTTCCAGTGCACTAACCATTCAGAAAACTCAAGAAATCATCTACTGCATAGACTGCCTCCACTAACTACCGGGCTTCTTTTTTTAGCACCTGAGACACAAATCAGATGGGTTCTCAGTCTCTTCTTCAGGAGCTATGCAGCAGAATTCACCTCCACCCCTCTGCTCTCCAGACGATACCCCAGAAACACTTGCTGCAGGTTCTACAGGAGGGTGACCTGGACACCTGGCAGCTGCCTGTTTATAAATGGGAGTAGGAATCTTACCATTACAGTACTCCAGCTCAATCAGGAGCGTGGTGTTATCCATGAAGTGATTGTAGTACGCGATGATGTTCTCATGCTGCAACAGGGCCAGGATAACAATTTCGTTCAAAGCATCACGACGCTCCTTTTCTGACAGCCGGGTCAGATCCACCTCTTTCCACACTACAAGTGAGTCATCCTGAAACACAAAAACATCTTTCAATTAAAAACACACTGTTATGAAGAAAACAGTATGTGCCTTTATAGCAGGAAATTAAAGTATCAGGAATAGTAAAAGACTTTCCTGTCTCTTACAGTTTTCAGACAAATATTCTTAACAACTTAAGTTTTGAGGTTTGCTGTTTGTCATTAAAAATAGCAATGGCCTGAAGCCATCTTTCTAGCTGGCCAACACTCACTTTGGGAAAAAAAAAACAAAACCTAAACACCAAACCAAGGGAAAGACACAGGGTTTGTTTTATTTCAATAAAGACTAAACATACTCCCATTCAATAAAGGCAGAACATTGTATTTTTAATACTGTAACTGTAGGATATTGTACAAGACCATATTAAAAGGAAAAAGCCTAAAGAAAAAAAAAACAAAACCAAAAACAAAAAGCAAAGCAAACCAATAAGGAAATAAGAATGAATTTAGTTTGCCTATATTAGGCCCACACGCATTGTCAGCCATGCTACTAATGCCTTTTCTTGTTCTTAAAACCAAGAATCAAACACGGTTAGAAGGGAAAAAAGGGATTTTACCTTTGTATTTATTTTAAGGATCTTAAGGTGCACTACGTCCAGGTCGAATGCACCTCAATGCCCACTGCAGTGCACACCCCACAAAAGATCTGGTATAACATTATAGGTCTTACTAATTAGCATATCTATCAAAGATTCTCCAGTGAGAGGCTTGAACGAGCCTCCCTCCCCAAGGAACCTTCTCCTGGATGGTTCTATCTTAGTCCACAAAATGTGTTCTGGAGAGGACCTTGGAGTCTGGGGCACACTGATCCCTAATTACGAAGCTTCTAAAATGTTTAGTCTCCTAGCTCGACAAATAAGTCCAAGAATGTAGGCTAAGAAACACTAAGAATACAGAAGTTATAAAAAGGTATAAAAGGGGTATAAAAAAAAAGGCAAAAAATCATCATGGCATCACTACGAGTGATCTCTCAAGTGAACAGCGTTCACTTACTGCCCAAGCCATAACACCTCAAGGTGGCCAGAAGAAAACTGAAGAACTTCCATTTGGAAATAAATCTAGTATTTTTCCTTGACAGCCGCTAAAAAGCACAACTACAATTGAACTGGATGGTAATAAACGAGTTGGGAGCAACGGGAGGAGTGGCTTTTCATCCAGTCTCCCCTGATTACACTGAAAGGCTGAGCACGTGAGCGCGTTACCTGTATGAGATGACCCCATGTCCTCTGTGACTGGAACAAAACATAGAAAAATGAGTCTACTAGCGTCAGAAGAATTTCCACATCTCCCTGCGAAACTTCAGGGGACCCAGAGATTGACAGTACCCAAACGTGCCAAAACCCAGACCCTGCACCCCTGGACACTGAGGGCTGAAGTTGTCACTTCGTGTCAGGGCTGTTCCCAGAGGGTTCCGGGGGATGTCACCCTGGGGGCTGTCGGTCATCGCAGGGGCCGAGCCCCGCTGCGGCTCCTCGGGCACCGGCGCCTTCAAGCACCGGCCCCTGGCGACCACCCTGCTCGCCCTGCTCGCCTATACCCCCGCCCACATCGGAGCGGCCCCGGGGCCCCTTGGCGGGGGCGGCGGAGCGGGGCCCCTCTCCCGCCGCCGGGGCCGCCTACCTACCTCGGTGCGGCGGTACAGGGTGGCCTCGCCGAAGGCGCCGCGGCCCAGGGTGCGGATGGGGATGTAGTGCAGCTCCTCCTGCTCGCCGGGCACGCCGCCGCCGCCGCGGGAGCCGCCCCTGCCCGAGGACTCGTTGCCGAAGTCGGAGCTGATGGAGTCGCAGTGCCGCTCGTACTCGCCCAGCGACATGGCGATGGCGGCCCCGCTCGGCCCGGCGCTCCCTCAGCGCGGCCCCGCGGGCTCCATGTCGGCTCCCGACGGCGACCCGGAACCGNAGCGTTCAACGTTAGTTTCTTAAAAAGCTTGTAGCAATAAGAAACTGCCTGAAGTAACTGATTTATATCAAAAAAGTAATTACTGCTTCTTATTGTACAGATGTTACTGTTTCTTTTTGCTTAGCCGTGCTACACATAATATACATTATTGAAAAATAATTGACACAAGGGAGAACACACGCATGGATAGACACCATGGCTGCACCCCAAGCACAAAGATCTGCTGGAGCAGTTAGAGCACTTGCAGTGGATACACGTTACACACTGTTAATAAAGCATAGCAGTCTCCATGCCGCTCACAGTTCATGGATTCTCTCTCTGATGAAGAAATAAACTAAAAGCTTCGTAAATATTTTAGAGCTGAAGCTGCAGTGACTTCTCTGTCATGAAGAAGTATTTGCAACCTTAATCTTAAGTTTGTGATTTGTTTTCTTCACAAATGATGCACACTATCATCATTTCAACGTTTTATTTTCAAAGTTCTGTGGTCACAACTACAGGTGGGAAAGCAGAGTGGCATGATGCAGAATGTTCACCTCAAGACAGATGGCCCAATGCTTACAGGAGATCTCAGGAGCTGAAGCACAGAGCCCTAAATCCAGGCACGATGGAGCCCAGTTAGCTCTTATTTCACTACCTCAGGAAGATGCTTGAAAGAATGAGCAATGCTCCTTGCAAGGTGGTGACGGTTAAAGAGCTGTTCAGCATTATATGCACCTATTTGTGAGTAACTTATATATCAACATCTATTTGTTGTGCATTGAAACTATTTCCATGTCCTTAGGAGCAGCAAAGACAGCATGTCAGTTTTAGGATAAAGAAGCTTGCAGTAATGGATGAAAAAGCTCAGATGTGTCTTGCTAAGGATCATTTACTCCCTCCCTTGCAAGGAGAGTACTTGGCAAAATGTCATCTGGCAAATAGTAATAATTAAAAAAAAAAAAAAACTGCATGACAAAAATCTCATGAAGATGGGATTAAGGAATTTGGAACAGTTGTAGAAAATCAGAAGACTAATTGAAAAAGTCAATCTTCATTTTTCCTGTTTGAACAGTAGAGCTATCTTGACCATTATTATCTACAGTATCTTACACATTCTTACATAAAATGCTTACAGTAGTAGCTTCAATCAGGTTTACCCTGCAGCATTGCCTTTACTACCCTTCAAGAAGCAGGCAGTAATTCTCACAGCAAGATGCCCCTAAGGTAAGTAGCAGTCGCTCCTCAGTCTAGTTTACTGGAATACAACTGAAGAATGCATACCTCACTTTACACTGTATATTTTACTCGAGCATTTAAAGAAAGAAGACCATCAAGCCCCCATCAAGGGACAATGTGTCATTTTGCCTCTTGCAAAATGAGTATTGAAGGATGAATTTGGGTAAGGGTAAGAAAACTGCCATTTAAACCAAATCATAGCAAGCATCTGCCTTACTTCAAAGATCTCATTCATGATTTTCAGAGTCAAGGCAGTACATTGGTTATATTATTAAGCCAAGCAAAGATCAGCCCATGCTGAGAAAGGAGTGACAAGGCATCTACATGGTTAATTATCATTAAGAAGACAACACCATGAAAATCCAGTTATATATGTATAGCAAATACTTTATGTGTGAAGGGAGATTGTCCAAACAAAGTACCCTTGGAGGAAATAAAAGCCCAAGCAGCTGGTATGGGTGAGAAGATGCTAGAGGGTAAAATTCTGCAGCAGGTCAGACCAGAGCTACAATGGGATATAGCAGGAAAATACAAGCATCTTGTCTCCTCTGCTTGCCTTGTCTATTGGCAGCTGTAGGAACAGCATCCACCAAATAACCAAGGAAAAACAAATTCTTACCCTTACAATTCCAACAGAACATCTTGGTGCAGTTAAAGATCACATAATGCAATTGATTTAAAAGCTCAGGGGAAAGCTACCTCAGGAATACCAGCTGTGAAACGAAATGAAGTGACAGGAAACCACAGAAGTGAGACAAAGCAATGTGAGCATGGTCCTGTCATTGCTTTTTTTGGGGTTATGTGCCCCCAAAGGAAGTTATTCAACACGTACATTTTATTGCAGAAACTGAAATACCAGACAGATGAGTCCTTTAGGACATAGCAACTTTCTCCAAACATGAGCTAAACCAATGATCCTCATAGCAAAGATCACTGGGATGGACACCAAGAGATCACAGGTCCTCTGGCAGGCTGTGTCAGCGAGCTGGAAATGCAGAAGCTAATGCATTGAGTTTGAGGTGATAAACCACATGGACCTCTGGCAATAGAAGGAGCAAACAGGAATCTGTTACAACCATTTCGCAAAAAGTCACTTCAGCTGCAGCTGAAACAGAGAAACTTCTAGCTCCTGCCAGTCCTTCCGGTGCAAAGCAAAATAGGATTCCTACAAACGCTACTGAGCAAATACGAGTGTTTTAGTGCAGCAGCAAAGGCCTGGGCTCCCCTGTTTCAGGTTTACAAAAAAGTTCACGAAAAGCCAACTGGCAGTTTTTCTAAATCCTCTGCTCTTTCCAACCTCCTCAGAGAAAGGTGACCTGCCTCTGGCCTGCCAGAGCTACCACACCACCACACGCAGTGATCTGGGGGAAGAAAAAACAAGCACAAGTCTGACAAATTTTCCAGGTGGAGAAAGGGCAGCAGAAAAAAACCTGCCAATGCTGAACTCCTGTAGTCTTCACCAAACCCAACCTTCTTTTTCTCCTCTGAAAGATCTATCCATTTCAGGTTTGTGGTCTCCTTCCCAACAAGCCACCTTCAACATAAGAGAAGTTCATTTCCCAAAGACTTTGTTCACTAAAAGCATGGCCATCTCAGGGATCTGAAAGACAAGTACTGCAGAGGGACACAACTAAAGATATGGGAGACAGAAATACATCATATGAAATGACAGAGGTAAAGAGAGGCCATGCTACTTTCCCAAACCCTGTTGAAATGTATGGGCGGGAATCCCCTCATGATCTTGACCAGCTGCCAAACTAGTTTGAGTCGAATGTCTCTCATCTGCCAGTTAGAAGGAAACACGGATGTTGTACACTTGGTTTACTTCTCACAAACCTGAGCAGCTTACAAAAAATGACTAAGTGTGTAAAATGCTCATCCCCTCGTGCATGCACGCAAACAGCAGCTGCTGTGGGCACCCTGTACAGGGTGCAGCCCACGCTGGCAGAGCAGGAGGGGGAATACACAAAGATAAACCTTACTTAGGAATGCTCACGTGCTGTGTTAAGTACTGTGATAATTAAATCGTTAGTCACATTGACAAGTGGGTGGAAGAGGCTGGAAACGTCTGATGCAGTTTGCTACAGGCAATCATAGATTTACCAGTGATGCATCTGTCACACACAAAGATGGGCTCAGACCCAAGTATCTGCAGCAGCTCAACTTTAGCCTATTTCCCAGAAGTGAAATGGAATGAAGACACCAGCCCTGCATCCACAGTGCTGTAAAACAACTCAGACTCCACTACCAACCTACCACATGCAAGCAGCTGTATGATTTCACATACTCAAAATATTCATCCAGGAAAGAACTTGCAGAGGCTAATCCTTATCTAGAGATCTGGGGATTTCCCTTCCTGAAATTCTCCCGGATAATACTAACTAGTTACCTAGCATTTATGTGTCCCCAGTCTTGTTACGAAGCATGTATCACTTAGCTACTGCACAACAAAAGGCTTGCAGGGTCAGCAGAGACCTGACAGCATTTCAGTAAATATCTAACCACTCTCTTCAGTCTCTGCCACTCACATAGGACCAACTCATCTTTGCAACAGTTTTCAATCTCCTCTAAAGTACAAAACTGAAAGTACTTCTATTTGTCTTAATGAACTAAATTTTACATGGGAGCCGATGGTGAAAAACTGGATCTTGTACCCTAGAGCACCAGCCCTGTTTCACTACCAGCCTTAAAATTCCTCCACACAGAGTGATATAATGAGGAATTGGAGAGGGAGAAAGGCAAAAAATGGTAACCTGTACTAGGACACCACACTTGCTGTCCTGGTCCCACTCCGCAGAGAAGCCTGTGCACCCTTCCCAAGTCTAGAATTAATTGTTACTAGAGAAGCCTAAGGCTTGTGGGGAGTGTGTTTACTTGCTGCTTCCTGTGACAGGTCAACTTTGAGTAAACAGCAGTCTGTAGGAACAAGCACAAAGAGGACAAGACTCACAGCAACAAGGTGAGGTGGGTTGTTTTTCCCCAAAAAAATTTTATTTGAGAAAGCTGACAAAAGTCCCCCAACCAGTCATTACAAGTAAATCCATACCAGTCCCCCATTCCTCCTCCCCAGTAACCACACCAGTATAGTGAAGATCAAAACATAACACCAGAACGATTAGAGTGTAACAGTCACCTGGGGAACTTAAGGCCTCACCACCATTTTTAAGATAACTCTGTATTCAGATAAGGACAGGGAGAGGATATCAAAACAGACAAGACCGGAAAAGCCCCTTTCTTGTACTGTCTTTTCAAGTTACATAAAAACAAAAGCAAAACCTTAACAGATCTACAGGCTTCAAACTGTAGGACCCAAAACTACCTTCAAATGACTTCTGTAATTCAGTCCTGTGGCACTGCTGCTGTTCTGCACTGTAGCAGCTTTCAAAGACATACAAGGATAAAATGGATGCAAGGGCAGAGGAGTGGACTTAGGATCCTAATATGGCTTTATCAAAAACCAAACAAATTAAAAGCAATCAAAGTACTTGCAGTGGAACTAACAACTCCAGGAACTTGGGAATGGCAAAGAACTAATATATTTAGATGACAGGGGATCATCTTTACATCCTCTTTTCCATTGCCTCACCCTGGACAACTGTTTCCTTCCTAGCAATAGATCAGACTCAGGTCAGAAATTATAAATTATGCTTTTTTGAAATTGCTAGGCTGGGCCCAGGGCCATGACAACCCCATCCCTACCCAGAAGTGTCTAGACACAGGACATCAGAATGCTGTGCTGCTGAACCACTTGCTCTGAAGGAATGCAGAGACAATGAAAGAATTGTAATCACTGCCTAAAAACTGCAGCAAGTGAAGTCCAGCAAGTTAACCTGCCTGCTTTTTCCCAGCCTGGTTTATTTAACATCATGCCATCTGGACAGCGGAGAAATGGTGAGAAGCTGCTGGCTCTTGCTGTCTAGCACTGCATAGGAAAATAGCAGTTCTGTTGAGGGCACAGTTCGGACCGCCCCCTCAGATGTAGAATTAGCCTATTCCCACCCTGTACTGCCTTTTTTCAGTTCATCCACATTCTTCCAACTCCTCTGCTACCCTGCACAGCACTATTGTACCCTCAGATCTCAATGCAGGGTACAGGCCTTCATGCCCCATGTGAGCATCAGCTCACCTTGCTTTGAGGTCTCAAAAAATGACATTCAGCCAGCTGCCTGGATAGATGAGAAGTCTCCCGCTCAATGTAAGACCAAGTTTCCTAGCATGACCTGCTCCCATCTGCTCTGTGACTGTATCTGACCGAGGCCTCCTGCACAAAAGGCTGTTCCTGACCAAGGCTTTCAGGAAAGCTGCTGCACCGTTTCAAAACAAGAGAGGCAAATCCAAGACAAACATGTGGGGGAAGGGTGGGACCAAGGCTGGATAGCTTATTTGAGCAAAGCAGGCTTCTTTCCAAGCTCAAACACACTTCCAAGCCACTTAGAAGGTTCCCCTTCCTCCAGGCTGAATCACCGTATGCTCAAGTGCTCTGACCTGTCAGCACAAAGACACCAGCTCCCACAGGGAGAAACACAGAGGTCCACGACAGGGACCAAAGCTTGGAAGACCCTCTATCCTCAGGCCCTGCTGGAATGACGAATCCTATCTCCATTTGCTCGAGGCTTAGATCCCCGCTGTTGAGAACAGGATTCCCCTGCTCTGCCCCAGCGTGACCAGCATGCCACCTACAGAGCGCAGCAGGGTCAAGTGGTTCTGAGTAACACTGCAGTCACAGACAGATGGGAGACATCATCAAGCCATGATTATAAAAGGAGAACAGACAGCGCAAAAAACTTGCTGCAGCTGTCATGGAAACATCTTTTTTTATTTAATCGCTGCCCCAGGAATATCCAAACCCATCATGACCTCCCCCACCCTCAACATCCAACAGGATTTCACAAGTCCCCCATTGCCTCTGATGTTTAGGCTCCCCTCCCCCTTTAGGGTCCAAGTTCCTCCAGAAAAGCTCCAGTCAGTGGGTATCATCTGTGAGATGGCTCCAGGGGGCCATGGCTAGGTCCCAGCGGTGTCCAGCTGGGTCTGAGAGGAGGGGGAAGAAGATTTGCTCCTTTACTCAATCAGCTTCTTGGCCTTGAAGAAGCGACGCAGGTAGAAAACCTGCCAGGTAGCCAGTCCGATGAGACAGCACATGGAGAAAATGCTGAAGTACAGAACCCGGGTGTTTGTTGACTCTGAAACAGATAACAAACCATTGCACCTGAGTCTGGCATCACAGGATGCACCCCAAGATGGCAAAGTTCCCAGGACAACTTCTCCTCCCACATGCAAAAGAAAGATAGCATGAAGGCAAGGCACCTGAGAACCAGCAGCACTTGAGAATAAAAGGAGAGGGAACAATGAGAAGGATAACAAGGTGAAGCTGTGGTTAATGGGCAACACTGAATGGAACAGAGTAATTCACAGTAGGAATGGAGACAGAAAGAAATGATTTCTAGAGATAGAACAACAAGACTCAGGGACTGCTTCAGGTTTTCCTTACTAGGAACAGAACAGGCAGAGATCACTATAATGACTTGATCTCCAAATGTTGACCTAATAACACATTTAGAAGAAATAAGGGGTTTTAGAGTTTCATCCCTCTGAAGGGTCACATGGTCTCTCACCATTTGTGTCCCTCATCTCCTCTTCTCGTTTCTTCATATAAGCAAAGTCGTTAACGATGGACTCTGAAAGATCTTCCAAGCGCCTCAATTCTACTTCCAGGGGTTTCAATTTCTCCACTTTAGCAATCTAGAAAACAGAAGAGTCAAATCACTGAACCAAAACCAAAAGCTCCCACATGGGTTTTTACTGCCAGTTTGAACCACTCCTCCTCACACACTACAGATCTGGGGCATCCTTCCCCTCGGGAAATACCACTACAAACCAGAAACTACCATTGCATAAAACACTATCACTTCACCCACCTGTTTTCTGAAACACACTTTCCTACTACTCCTCCTACACAATGCAAGAGCACAGCGTGCATACAAGCACACTTCTTCCTTATTCGGCCTAATGTTAACTTATTCACAGTTGGCTTCTGAGGAGTGGGTAGAAGATCTTGCCACATGACTAAACCTCCAGTGAGTATAAACCACAGACTGAGATACAGGTGACTAACTTACATATGCATATGATACAATTCCATAGGCACACAGGCTATTAGCACTGAGACTCCCTTCGCTAATGCCCAGGAAAGCCCAGGCAGCCCAGTTCCCAGTAGCAGCGGCTTGATTATCCCACAAGAGCTCGGGGCTTTTATCTCTCGGACGGAACCTCCAGGGAAGCACAGGCTCCTGGCAGGACCCCTGCAGCCACCAAGCGCTGCGACCGCCTCGCGCCACCGGGTGGTGCTGCGGGGCCGCTGCCCGGCCCGGCTCCCCTCGGGAACAACCCGCTCCCCTCGGGAACGCCGGGTCAGGCAGGACATCGCTGCTGTGCGCGGCACCCAGCCCCGGCTCCCACACTTCACACGCTTGGTATCTAAAAACAAAAATCCACGGCAAAATTCGATTAGAAAGCACAGCACACAACAGCAACTATTTAAATTCAATGTGCAGACGTGTGTCTGCCCCAGTTGTGGCTGTAACCTGACACACACATGTTACATAAAACCCGTGACACAAGGACACTCAAAGGAAGCTAATTGCAATTGCTGCCACTTCTCCAGCGTAGGGTTTGGGTAACTGCGTTCTTGCACAGAATTTGTCACTATTACCAACAAGTGACAGGCCCCTGCCATGAAGGCCAGATGGTGAGTCCCCAAGTAATGCAGCAGAAGAAAGATGAGTTACAGAAAACACACAAAGCACCTGCAGCTCACCAGCAGTCTCAGCCTCACAGGATTATTCAGGTATAAGCTGCACGATGGCATCTCTCAGTGATATGTGCTGACAGGCAGGCAACAGGGCACCCAGCATGGAGGTATCCCCAAAATGCCACTTCCAGAGGCAGCTGCCTGGGCATCAGAGCCAGAGCTGAAGAGGTGCTTGTGACCAGGCCAGTGCTAGCTAATCAGCCGTTCCACTGAAGGGTCTCCACATGACACGCGTATCCTGGCAAGCAGCAAGCCACTAAACAATCATCTGAGGGTTTTTATGCTGAGGCAAACTGTATATTATAGCTCTGCCAGCACAGCAGTGTCAGTTTTGAGTGTGTTTGAGAGGATGGGTAGGGAGGAGCAGGTTAACCCTTTTCTGCTTTCTAGCCAGTAGGTTGTAATGACAGAACCCTGTGGCCTGGACACATGTCTGCCAGCAGACAGCTTTGCTGAAAAACTGGCACCAGTGTCTGCATGCCTATGGCCCAGACTCTGCTGACACTGCTTGAGTAGCCAGACTGTAACACACACAAGGTCTCGGGCAGCTGTACTGACAAGCTAGCCTGGCACTGACCGGATCCATTATCTTCCTTGAGGGCTCATTTCCCCATTCACAGAAGGCTACATGGGTTCCACTGGGAAAAACCAAGGTTTATCTGCTCCATCTGCATCCCTTCAGCCACTCTTAATAGGCGTAGCTACAAACATCTAATACCTACTTTTAGTCCTGCATATATTCCAAAATGTGTATCCTGAATCAGAGAATCACAGAATCAATTAGTGGAAAAGACCTCTGAGATCGAGTCCAACCTAAGACCTAACACCACCACGACAACTAGACCATGGCACTAAGTACCATGTCCAGTCCTTCCTTAAACACCGCAACCTCCCTGGGCAGTCCTGGAACCTTTTACCCCTAAAGAAGCCAATATGCACAGCTGCTCCAAGAGATTTTGTAACAGCCCACCAAGCATCTGTGATGGTGGAACATCATCATCCTAGAAAGAACATCTGGACCACCAGAACCGAGACAACAACTCCAATGAGGTTCCCAAGGGTCACTTAAAAGATTTGTCAAAGCCCTTCTCTCTTCCTAGCACAGAAGAAGATACACTACAGCCAAGAATTGACAAGGAGTAGCTGATGTGGAAAAGAACCTAGATCATCAAGCATTCTTAGTGCCATCAGAAATCTTTTCACTTTTCCCTATCTTCATTTCTACTTCTTGAATGGATAAAGTTATTCCTCCCAAACCCAGATAACTAAGGTATGACATTGCAGTTAGATTTTCTAATCCAGCTCACTATTCCAGCTGCTTTGCTCCAAGAATGTCTGGATCTAGGAAAGTTTATGAAGCCAGACTTGGACAGTAACAGTGACCCTCATTAAAGTCCCTGAACTCTCCTTGCAGCAATTCAATAAGAAGAACTGGGGCTGTGCAACAGGTCACTGGTACCCATCAACAGATGAACATCGCAAGCAAAAGGCTCAAAAAGGCTGCAATTCCAGGAGAGAAACCTTAGCAACATCTCTGCCCTCTGACACCTTACAGCAACCTGTCAAGTCAAAACTCACAACTACTACAGCAAACTGAGAAGACAGATGGTGAAAAAAAAAGAAAACACACAGCAAAGCAGTGTGGTTAAACATCTATAGCAGCTGTACAAATAATAAATCAGTTTGAGTCCTTCATAGACATGCCGCTCAACAAGGCTCAATACAGTCTACCACTCTGAGAGGTCCTCACAAGTCAAGGATGCTTGCCAGGGCAATGCCAAGATCTGCGCTTGGTATCAAGTGGGACTGCAAGTCTAAATTCTTCTTTTCTTGTATTTGTCCACGGACCTTTTCCCTCAATCTAACTACATTCATGAGCATAACACGCATTTATTCCAAGACAGTTTTATCAGTGCAACCAGGGAGTATGTAGATACCCAAGCATACGAGAACCTTTCTGCATAGCAACAGTGCTTCTAGGTAGCACTACAGTAATGTAACTCTAGAGTATGCTGTGGGGTGGGATTTAAAAGGATTCTGCAAATATAGCCATCATAATCTTCCCAGTTACACTCTCAGGGATTCACCCCATAAGATTTCAACTTCTTGCAATCCCTCAGTAGCAGGTTGACAGACAGCTGGCCTTATGACTGCTCCACTCTTCCCTGATTCCAAGCACATTTTTACTCTCCATGTAGGATGTGCTCCGGACTGACTTAAGCCATGATTGCTCCACTCTTCCCTGACCCCAAGCACCTCCTTACACTCCACATAGGAAGTGCTCCCAACCAACTTAAGCCATGCAAGTCCAGATAGCCCAAAGTTCAAAAGGATATAAAAACACCAGCATGACCATCTCAGAAATTTGTTAATTTTCTAACTGGAACCATGCACAGCCTCCTCTGCTACCCACTCTCCTCCCTAAGGCAATTCCCATGCTCTTATGCGCAGTGGACACAGCAATCATTTGCAGGACTCTTTCTCTACCAGTAATTCTCATCTTCTCAGGCACAGGCTCTGTACCAGGGGATGACTGATCCCAAATTCTAGTGAGCCAAAAGCATGATAGCTGCCATAAAAATTCAGCATCCAAACCAGCCAGGACTGTCTCAGCCACAAAGCAACTGCTACTCTGCACAGCTGGCTCTTGGGTCTAAGCAAGCTATGCCTTCTTAAGATGGAAATGTTTAGGCTTTTATGCCTATTTCCAACGTCACACCTTCAAACCAAATACCCATTCCACAGCAGCTACTACTCTGCCAAACACCTATACATTGATACACTGCCAGTTCTTAGAAACACACAAGCGCCATTTCAGGCCTGCTGAGCCAGTACATCTTACAGTCAGGAAGGTAAGAAAAGTAACATTGAAACTTGACCTTTAAGAGAGGGTCTAAAATAACCTAAAATAACCTCTGCTGCTGGGGCTGGGGAAACTTCACTTCTCAGTGTCTTGTTGCCTCTAATGCCTATGCCCAGAAGCTGGGTCATGCTGTCCTAGCAAAGAAATTAACACATTAAGCTCCAGTTCCCAGAGTACAGAATCAATTCTAGTTGATGTTTGTCTTTTCTTTTTTTTTCCTCCTGTAACACACAAAGCTTCACTGCAATTGTAGTTTGCACACAGGCTTTCATCACCACTGGGAAAACAGCTTTCCATCATGAGCCCAGATCTACAAAAGGCATCACGTGAGTGCTGGGAAAGGGGAGCCTGCAGCGCATGCAGCCAGGGGACATACCTCCTCGTAGTTCTTTGCTTCAACGCCATGCTTCATATCCAGAGTCACGAGCTGGTCCGGCATCCTCCCTGTTCCTGGAAGCATAATGAAAGGATTCCTTGTGTGAAACATTCAGCCTGCCAGGAAATCACCAGTTCTTCCCACCAGTGAGGAAGAACTCAAATCCCTCCCCTCCCCTCCCTCCATGTCTGCAGCTAACTGCGGAGGCAGCACAGTCCAGCCTAAAAATACAGAGACTTCACAATAAATCCTGGCTGAAGGAGAGCCTTCCAAAGATAATGAGAACAAGCTGTAACTAAAAGCACCAAGTGTCTACAGGATGCAAATCACTGTAAAAACTGCAGAGGATTAGAATATGAACACCAGCTGCTATGAAACAGCCTAGTGAAAGACAAGTCACCAGAGGGACAAATATTCAACTGGGAAGCCCACGTTCACAGGAAGTGAACCAGCAACTTGTCAAGGTTACTGGGGCTGTAAATGACTTTACATTTAAAGGAGCAGAGGATAAACTGCTCCAATTGAGGAACATGGCATATGAGGACTACTGACCCTCACATGCTGGAGTATCTGCAGAAGCCAAAGCCATCCCTTTACCAGCCATCTCAGATACCCAAGAACCACACTGCTAATGCAAACACCAAAAGAGCAAGAGGCTTCTGAAGCTGGAAAAACACTGCCTCAGAGAGCTGCCAGCTGGAGCCACATAAACAGCACATAAGGCTGCAGTTACCAGCAGAGTAGGTATCTTTCAAGGCTGTAACCCCCAGGCTAGGGAAACCTGTGGCTTTATAGCTTCTTTCAACTGCTACAAACTCTCACATCTGAAAACATTCACAAGAGGAAAAAAAAATATATAAGATAGTCACATCAGATACTCTAAAAAATGCAGCACGTCAGCTTATCTGAGTATCATTCTATACTATACCACCCACCAAGAAAATGTCTATATGTAACATTCCCAAATTCCAGCACGTTGGGACATACAGTTGTCCTCAACTGGCTGCCAGCAAAACACAAGGTCTGAATTTACTTAAACAATGAATTTCAGAGTCTCTATCCAGGACCATGTCCAATACTCACATTTTGTCTCTGAAGGCTGCCAGGTGGGCATTCCCTCAGTCTACAAACAAATTCAATGTACTGGTTATGCTGGGTCACTCCAGTTGGAGCTAGAAAGATATTCCAGATCTTCGATACAACATCACCAAATTTTTTCTCTACCCACTCATTGAACAGCTCTTCAACACCAGAGTAGCATCACCTTCTACCGCTAGCAGGACAATGAATAATCTACTGATAAGATGGCGCATATCAACTACAAGCCACTTCTTAAGCTTCCTTATGGGAATGCACTCTATAAGAGCCCAACAGTTAATTATGATTAGGATAGAATTTTGTTGTTTTCTTATAAAAGACCGGTTACTGTAAGAACACCCTGAAGTTCCAGCACGGTTCTTTAACATACAGGCTGTATACAACCTCCCCATACTCCTTCCTCCAACCACAAATTTTGATTGCTTATGCCACACACGTTACCAGCATGTGTGGAGACAGGCAGGTAGGACAGACAACAGTAGCTGCAGAAAAAAAGTCACAGCACACAGTTAAGTGAGAGGTTTTTTTAATGGTGCTCAAATTATAGCAACTTGAGTTAAGAGCTGAAGCTTGCAGGAAGAGATGACAAAGATGAAAAGGCCAGTGAACAGAAGAACAGAACTAGAAGAATTAATTTGCTAGACTGGAAGGGAGAGCTGCCAAGAGGCAGTAAGAAACCAGAAACCTTAAAGCTGCCAGGTGCAAAGGGATGGAGAGGAGACATTTTGCAAGAGGTTAATGTTGTCAGGAACTGGCAGGGAAAAACTCAAGCTGTTCTGTAAGTTTACTAAGCCCAAGGCAGCTCCCTTCATACTCATCAGATCCTCAGAAACCCCTTGCTTCTCCTGCAGCCAAGGCTCACCAGAGCAGGCTGGAGCAGCAGTAAAGAGAGAAACAGTCAAGATTCACAGATCATGAACTAAACTGATACCTACACTCCTCAGGTCTTCAAGAGGTCATCTCATATGAGCACTGAACTGTTTCCTGGGAAACTAAAGGAGCTCTTAATTTGCAAAGTCAGTGGAAAAGCAGAACGGTTGAACTGAACATCTAAAAGTTTTCCCACAGGAATTCCAGAAAAAATGAGTCCTAACACTCTTAAGAAAGTTTGGGAAGAGAAGGATTACAGAAGGAGCATTTAAAGATTAACAGTTAAAGATCAGCACACAGAAAAGCCCTAGAGGGAGAATGCAGTGAGGCCAGGCTCACTGAGATTGTTCATCTGAGATTAGCTTATCATGGCAGAGTAAATGTGCCTGGGAACAGAGCACTGGTCAGGAAGACAGGACCATTCTGCCTGGAAGAGGGTAAAAAGCCCATCATGCAAATATCCACAGCTCCAAGAAGCACCCTAAGAACTCCTCCGCTCTGATAAGGTGAACCTTCGATATAGGCTCTCCTCACTTCCTCATTTCTGTGGTTAGGGATTGAGAAATCCCAGCTGCTTGGACCCCTCAGATCCAACAGCTCTAGGTTTCCTCTACCAACAATCTATCTCTTCCAGTACGCCACAAACATCCTCCTTGGCTGCTGCTGTTAAGTCCTGATTACTTACTTGATGAGACTGGGGAAAAACCCCTCACCTTTAAAGAGAAACATGGGAATTAAACAGACTTGGTAAGTTCCCCCACTCCCATGCTGACTCTACAGAGCAAACAAGGTACTTCCTTGTGATGTGGTTACTTCTCTCCAAGTACTTTAACTAAGTCCTGCAGAAGATCAAGCCCCACAGTGTCATGTCCCTTACTTTAATACTTTCTTGACTTCCAGCACAGACATGGGAAATCTGGAGATACTCTAGGTGGAATTTGGAGCACCTGGGTCCAAAAAGAAAGCCCTATAAAGAAAGCCTCCAGAAGAGGATGCAGCTGCTCAGTTGATGAGCTCTAGATTCTGGCAACTTAGTGCCCCACAGGTCAAGGTAGAAGCTGCATTTAGAAATACTTAATCCTCAACCACACTGAAAGTTTTAAAACAAACTTGCAACAAGGGAGTCAGGCAACAAACATTTGCTACAATCAAAACAGTTCTAAGGGGCTCAGTCTAGGCAAGAAACCTCTGCTCAAAAGCACCCAACTAAGAGTCTAGACAACTAAAGAAAGAAAACCTTCCCCACTTCAGTGTGTGATCACATGGAAGCTATGAAAAGATCTGCAGAACTGTCTGGAGACTTCTCAAATACCCAGGTGTTGGAAAGTAAATAGCATGAGTGACTCCCAGATGAGTCACTAGTGCCTGCATGTCTCAATGTGTTAAGGAACATTTGGAAGTCCTACCTTTGGAGTAAAATAAAAACATAATCCTGAGCATTTGGGGTCACTATTTTATCTGTAAAATATCATAGAAGATGTGTTACAAGCCAGATCCCTCCCCAACCTAGCAAAGAATATAGCCTTCTCTTTTTGTAAAGTTCTCTTCAACTTGCAAATTATTTGCATCTTATACATGGAGCAGAAACAGCAAAACAGCAATTGAATTTCAACTGATATGAGGAATGCTGATAGTGAATGCTCTGTGAAACACTCTGGGATCTTTTAGGATAAGACCTAAGAAAAACTGAACCCAAGGAGCAGAACTCTGACCGTAACCATGAAAAGATTGTAGCACCTACCAACTTGCATGTGCTCACAGCACCACTGATGAGACTAGACCCCACATGTTGGCCACTTTCAGCACGTTCGTTCTGAAGTTGAGCACGGGCATTCAAAGCAGTACATGCGTCACACTCACAGGAAACAAGCCTCGGCACTCGTTAGGCAACCGTCCTTGTAGCACAAATGCAAAGCTGACATCCTGCTCATTTCCCCTTCCCTTTATTGACCGCTTCAAGAGCAGTTGTGGGTGCATATTAAGGACACATTCCCTATACACACACAGTCCAACCTCATAAAATGGTCATCAACCTATCACAGGATAGCTGCCAAGAACACATTGTGCACAGATGACATTCTACCAAATGGGGAAGAAATGGCCTGCTGGGGTGAAAGACAGGTCCTGGAGATGATGGCATCCAGCTCTGTCCTGGCTTGACTGCAAGATGGGAAGAAGCATGAAACTGGCAAAAGAAGTGTGGTTTGCTTACTGGTATTGCCACTCATTGTAACTGTGGTGACCTCGGTGGGAGGAATGCCTGGTTCCTCTTTCAGAGGAAACCCAAGTGCTCTACACAACAGCCACAGAGGATTACTTTACTTCAAATGCAACACAGACAGCAGATGTTCTGCAGTGAGACCGGCCACAACCTCCTGAAGATCAGCTTTAAAACTCAAAAAGTGTTCTGTGGACCATACTCTGGATCACTTTACTTGTATTCCTAATCCACATATCTACACGAACTTGATCAGAAGCTAGAAACAGCCAGCGCACCTTTCGTTTCACTTACCCACAGGAAGCTTGCTCTCAAAGCAGGCCTCAAACATATCATAGTCTTCAGTGGTGAAGGCAAACTTGCCCTTGGTGGCATCCTCCTTGGCATACAGGATGTGCCCAGCTGAGTCAGTTATCTGTAAGAGAGACAATGAAGGTAAGAAACAGTACTTTGCTGCGGTGAGCTCATGCTGCCTGTGCAGGAAGAGTAATCCTAGCCTCCCCTTTGGATGTGATGCTTTCTGCTTCCAACAGTTGCCCTCCATCTTTGTGACTACATCAATTCCTCCCCTCCTCATCCACATACCAGGAGCTGACAGAGTGACTAAAAAGTAATTATTGACTCTAGGATCCAAAAAAACACCAACCAACCAAATAACAACACCCCCCCCAAAAAAACCACCACCAAAAAGCAATTGACCAACCAAGCAAAAAAAAATCCCAAACTGAAACCCACACTAATTTATCTTCCTCCTATGAATCCCAAATACAGACTATATGTAAGAACTATAGCTGAACCAAACTGTCATTCACTGCCTTTATTTTGCAAGAAAAATTCATAAATTCTCATAGCAACAAAGATAGGGAGAAGACTTGTGGGACAAAAGAGTCACGTTCCCCAGAAGATGAAATGGAGAAGGGTACCTCTATTCCTTTAGAAAAGAATCATGAGTGTGGCCCTGAGTTACACAAGGTTTGGGTGCCAAGATCCATAAAAGTGGCCACTTCAGAGGACAATTCAGACTACACAGACAGAATAATGACTGCTTTGCGCAAAGTCTATAAAACTACCAAGAATAGGCAAAAACTGTGGAAGGTCTACAAAAATGCTTCAACAAAGAGTATAAAAAGAAAGGACATGCATTTCATGACGCAAACTTGACAATAATTGTGCTCAATTAAAGGCCCCATCCAGCTGAAACACTCTGACCAGGGAGAGGGGTGAAAAAAAGGAAGGTGTTACAACACTGCATGAAAATGAACAACGTGTATTCCACTGGGATGCTTCCCATTTTCCCTCAACTCTAATTTTTAACAGGTGTGTCTGAAACAGCACGGACACTAAATAATTACTAGAGGGTCTTTGAAAGTCTTAGAGATGAAGAGACTAAAAAGCTTGGGAATAATTTTAAAGGTATATAAGACAAAAGTACACAAAATAATTTGTGGCATGGACAAAGTAAGACTCTACTTCAGCCTTTTTTTCCCCTGTACAAAGACCATGCAAAAGATCTATGTATCCAGAACTATTCTAAGGAAACGCTCTCTATTCTTATTAAAGCACCTAAGAAACTCTCTGTCACTGGACTTGAAACAAGTGTGGACCTACTCATGGATGAGAGTTGCCGCATTAGGCAGGAAAAACAATCAAGTATATAAATTTTCATATACTTTATGGTATAAACCATACCAGGCAAGACTTTAGGAACAAGCTTCCTGTATATACAGATTATCCCACAATTGCCTGTTAGGAGATTTGCTGTAGCTGCCCCTGCACCATATGCTGTCAGTGTCTGAGAACAATGAGGAGCACTGTTCTCCGTGCAGCAGCTCCTGCTCAGAGCTGTACCTGTTTTCAAGCGGCAACCAGATGAAAGCACGCCTGCGCAGTCAGGCACAGGCAGCTGCGCTGCCATCCCCTTGCCACAAGCCACCAGCTACCTCCTGTCCAGAAGCCACCAGGCACTGCGAGGCACTGGGAGGCACTGGGCCCAAGTGAGCAGGCCCATCTGCAGTAGAGGACTGTGTGTGTGACCATGCCAACACTGTGTAAAAGCCTGATGATCTGGCCATCACATGGCACATGCTGTTGAGTGGAGCGGTCCCGATTAACCAAGATGCCTCATCATGTGACACCACGCATTCTGCACACCGGGTTCTCCATCACGAAAAGCAGTCAGATGCCCCTATTATTTTGAGCACTATTTCCCCATGGCTTGGTAGGCACCAGAGCTACTCTTTATGCAGCTTGATCAATTTTTGTCCTTTGAAGCTCATGAACAGCATTCTGGAGAGTAAAAGCTCTGCTATCCGCTTTCATGAAACTGAATAGCATTACCCAAATCAGCCAAATACACTGCCCATTCAGCCGGGTGTGCGAGGGCGGGAGAAGCCGCTAATAGCCCAGCCAGAACGCTTGTGGGGGAGTCGACCTGAAAGGGATTTTTCATGCTATTCTAACGTTATTTACGGTAATGCAATCCCCTACAGACAAGGCATTGTTTGCCCTTGACAAACAGCCCGATACCGTCGGGCTCGACAATGGGCCAGAGGCACGTGGCTGCCAAGTGAGAGCTCAGGCGCCCGACGCCCCCCGCAGCAGCCAGCTGGCAGAGCCCACGGGTTCCTCCAAAACAGAGGGTGCCACTGTTAGCGCTATTGCACACACACAGCTCACCGGCAGGAACCGAACTGAGCCCGGACAGAATTAATTACCAGCCTCCTCCCTCCTCTGTTCGGTGGCCCAATCCAAGGGGCCAAAGCAGACCATCCAGTGCAGAACAGAGAGTACCTGCAGACATGATGTCCTGAACTGACCTTTCCCACACAGATCACAGAGAAAGCAGGCATCTAGCCTAGCTTTCCTAAGAAGGAAAGCAAGAATTCCATTCATTTTTTTTTCCTTTGTAGCTTTTCAAACTATACAGGGCTTCTTTTAATTATTTTATAGTTCGAACAAAAAAGAACTTCTATAAGCAGTACCATCCAGATACCAGCTTCATCAGCAAAGCCAATTAAGACCCAAACATGGGATTCACTGCTTCACTATCACCTCCCTAGATAAGTCCTGTGTCATAAAAGTGAGTTTCGGAAGAGACCTTGGGGTCAACTGATCCAAGAGTGGGCAACCTGAGAACCAGGAGGCTTGGCTACCAAGCAGTAAGAGACAGATGGGAACATGGCACTCCATCTGAAATACGTGTGCCTTACCCAGCAAATACTACACCAGCACTTTAAAACCTTCAGGCTGCTTGACTCTGCCTATACGCAGACAATTTTCCTCTTACAAATGATGCAAGGACAGAAGAAAAAGATTTTTTAAGAAGCAGGGCTTCAGAAGAAGCCTTCTCCAGTCACAACCAAGCACAACTGCCAATAACCCAGGGCATTCAGGCATTGGTAGGCAGATGTTGGAAAGGCAACTTGATTTCAGGAGATCTAAAATACTCAAGAGCACCAAGTTCTTCAGAAACTCCTGAGGAGACCATTCTGTCTCTGTTTGTTTGCATGCCTACTACTGAAACCTTTGGGAATGTAAACAGAAATAAAAAAGGGAACAGAAGGCTGTTATGAATTGACTACGTAGCAACAGACCTTATTCAGCTAAGTGGGAATTTGAAGAAAGCCTAGGGAAAGCAGACTGTGGGCAGAATTAAAGTGAAGCTGCTGAATTAAAGTGAAGCTGTTGAAGTTTTGATAGGTGCTTGTCACATAGGTGTATTATTCACGTATATTCTGCCAACCCTGTACTTCCTAAAGATCCTTCAGGATCATTTTCTTCCCTGCAGCAAACATCTGCCTACTTAAAATCCATGCAAGCCACGACACAGCAAGATGAGAATAGCCACTTTGTGTACCAAAACCTGGTTTCTCAGCCCCCATTCCACTGTGCCAGGATCCCGTTTTGCCAGGCCCTTCGCATGGAGGGAGCCCTCGGAAGGCCACGTCACCATAACTCTTTCCTGCGCACACGGTGTCAGCAGCCTTGGTACAGCTTTATCGCAGCGGCCCATCTCGCCAGGCGCCGGATAATCTGCATCGCGTGCGGATTATATGGCAGATGGCGGGACGGGCCGCTGCAACTCGATCTCTGGGGAGAAAAAGCTCGTATTTGGCTCAAGCTAAAACGCTGCCCTGGTCCGTCGCTGCCCAGCACCCGGAGCTCCTGGGCGGGCTGGTGGCCCCTCGCGCAGGACGAGTCCCGCGGTGCGGCGCAGGCCGGGGCCGGGCGGCTGTCGGCTCACGCGTGGGCCGGTGTCACGCGTGGAACACGTCACCCCCTCCTTCCTTCCTTCCCCGCCCCGCACGGCCGGCGAGGGGAGGCGGGGCCGCGCCGCCCGCCCCGGCCCCCCCCGCTCCCCCGGCCGGCCGGGGCCGCACCTTNGACCCTTCGAGGGGGCTGTTTCGTTATGAAACAAATGAGTAATGAAGTTAATCTAGTAATAACGGAGGGTAACGAGTAACAATGGTTTCGCTCGTTAAGGAATTGGAAAATTAGAACAAAACCAAGCCGTGCTCTGAAGCAGAGGAGCGTTCGGAGGATGGACAAGCAGTCTGAATTTCCTTGAGACTGCCTCGCAGCTGAAATCCTTCACGGGGAGAGACACTTGCTGTTTATTGCATGGGTTTTTCTATTTCTGAGTAACTTCCCTCTTAACTTCTTCACACAAGGAAATTCAGTTTTATCGGATGTATCGCTTCTTTGCATCAGTGCCTTGTGAATACCATTCGATAGAAGTATCCAAGTGTTTTTGACAGCAAATAAAATTATGATGATTTTTGAAGACAGAGCATTACTTTTTTCTCTCCTTTTCCAGCATGTACTCAGATCTACTTTTTTTTTTTTTTTTTCCTCTTGATATATTTTACTCTTTAGGAAGATAGCACTAAGTAACCACTGACCAGCTTTGGGCTGCTGCTTCCCCTGGCACCACATCACCTCCATTCCCAGCCTCCCGTCTTGGCAGTGAGGCTGCCAGGAAGAACACGCACAAGTGGGAGCAGTGACTTGCTCTGCAGCGTAACCTGCCTTCACACAGGCGAACAGGAAGGGCGAAAATTGCACAGGCGTGTGGTTATGATCACCACGGTTGCAGTCAGCTCCTGGGATCAGCTGCACGTATTTGGGTGTGCTGAGATGCAANCCCCGCTCCCCCGGCCGGCCGGGGCCGCACCTTGAGGTTGGCGGAGGGTCCGGTGGAGGAGCCCGGCGGGGCGCCGATCTCGTACTCGCCCGTGACCAGCGTGTCGCGGTGGATCTCCTCCCGCAGGCACTTCCGCGCCTTGCCCGGCAGCTGGAAGGAGATGGGCCGCGCCGGGCCCACCAGCAGGAGCAGCAGGAGCAGCGGCAGGAGCGGGGCCCGCCCGAGGCGGGGGCGGCCGGGCAGCGGTGGCAGCGGCAGCGGCATGGCNTCAGTGCCTTGTGAATACCATTCGATAGAAGTATCCAAGTGTTTTTGACAGCAAATAAAATTATGATGATTTTTGAAGACAGAGCATTACTTTTTTCTCTCCTTTTCCAGCATGTACTCAGATCTACTTTTTTTTTTTTTTTTTCCTCTTGATATATTTTACTCTTTAGGAAGATAGCACTAAGTAACCACTGACCAGCTTTGGGCTGCTGCTTCCCCTGGCACCACATCACCTCCATTCCCAGCCTCCCGTCTTGGCAGTGAGGCTGCCAGGAAGAACACGCACAAGTGGGAGCAGTGACTTGCTCTGCAGCGTAACCTGCCTTCACACAGGCGAACAGGAAGGGCGAAAATTGCACAGGCGTGTGGTTATGATCACCACGGTTGCAGTCAGCTCCTGGGATCAGCTGCACGTATTTGGGTGTGCTGAGATGCAAGGAAAAGCTGGAAGAAAGAAATTGATAGTAACATTGCTGGAAAGCAAAATATCTTTTTTATTTCTGTTAGCGTGAGTAAAAAAAATGACACCATTGTTCCACTTTTATTCCTTAAACATCACCAGCTGTGTTCCCTCTCTGGTCAAAACATGTCTTTAATGACAAGCAATAACAAGAAGTTGGTACAAACTTCAATCTAAAGAGGCTTTAAGCAGAGAATTTCATGCCTGGTTGTTCACCTGCAGTGCATTTTAAAGAAGAGTTCAGCGCTTTTGCCTGTTTGTGCTCATACTTACTGAGAAAATATGATGAAGCCCTCCTGCAGGAACAGGCACTAAGCCCAAATGTACAGTGGTGGAGTGACATCCTTGCTTGGAGGGAAATATAAAGAACCTCCACAAAAAAAAAAAAAAACCAACCCAAAACAACAAAAACCTCCCAGCACTAGATCTTTCCCCTTACTTTAAGCTCCAGGTTATTGTTTGAAGTGGGATTTACAGACACTTGATGGACATTTCAATACATTTTTATTTCTCTTATCCGTTCACAAACCTTCCCTTACTTGGACAATTAAATTATTTGGAAATGTAACCATAATAAAATAAATATTTGGCTCTTTCTGCAGTATGTCAAAGTATATTTGCACAATGAAAACATTCTTTCCATTGCAGCACTTAAGGCAGAAATAGCTATTATTTCACAAACTTTAAGAAACACAGATTACTAGAATATGAAGATATGAAATGCTGTACCATAAAATTCCTGATGAAACAGGCACAGCATGACAAATCTCTTTATGCAGAACATTCCTCAAACCAGTGATATGTACCCAGCCCTCTAACATGTTTAAAACATTCAATAATGCCTTATTTTCCATAGCAAGTTGCTCATTCATGTTAAGGTACCCTTGTTTTCTAAAATCAAAGTGTGAATTCAATCATCAAAGAGCACATATGTGACTGATTACAATCCCTTCCTCCTGTGGCCATTTTGTCATGGTACACTTTTAGATGAGTTACATTTACGACAAACAAATTTATCCCATTTTCTGCTGCAGTCTCCTCCTGTGGAGGCATTATTCTAGAAACTGCCACACAGGCAAGTTCAGATCTAATTATAAAACCCCTCAGAGATTCTTCAGTGCTTCAGTGTGTTATGAAAGAAAATGATACAGAGCTGCCATGAGTCTCTTCTCAATCCCCAGCTTTTGGCTCTTTAAAGCACTTAACCATGCAATGGGGCAATCTCCCTTGAGCCTGCAAAGTAACTTACAGCAGGGGGAAAGCGTTTGAAGATCCTTTCAGCTGCAGGTTAGGAAACAGCAGTCTTGCAGGGACATGCCTTACTGTTTCCACATAGTGGAGGCTCACAAAATGAAATGCTTCCTGTAATTCAGAAACACTGAACAGAGGTGAAGGAGAGATTGATAACTTGTTACACAACTTTCCAGATGAAGTGATGACCTATTTTAGCTTAATCTGCTGTGTTAAGCATTGTGGGACCTCAGCAGTCAGCTGGAAGCAGGTATTCGTTCTCACTGCCACTAATCCATAGACAAATGGGTGTATCCCCAAAGTAAACATTAACATCAGCTGCCAATCATGACACACTGACAAAATTCAAACCATTTTGTTTGTGTATATCTTTTATATTTCCAAATATCCCCAATGCAGTTTTATTGCTGTCTTGAAAATGATAAAGAGAACAATGAATTATTCAGCTTTCAGTTCTGTTTTAGCAAAAGAGCACTGGAAACCTTTGAATATCTGTAGTCTGAGGCAGTGAAGGCCATTGAAGAAAATATGCCTTTTCCCACCAAATTTCTAATTTTTTCCTAACTGACAAATTTCACAGAGTGTTAGCAGTAGTCAATTCCTGCCATACCAAAATGTATCTTTTATCTATGGTAAATGGCAGAAAACAACACTAATTTGCTCTCTCCGTGAAACAATGTGTATGAATGTGTATGAATTACATAATTAGACCTTTTTTTACTGTTTCTGCGTCAGCTGCTGTGGCATTTTTGCATTTTCTTCTTTTGGACAATAAAAAGTTGAAATAATGTTCCTCGCTATTCTAGACTGACTTTTATGCTCTAATCCTTTTGCATTCTGCCTTGCACCTGGCAATCCTCTACCAGATACTGAGAAAATTCTATAAAAATTACATATGCTTTACGATGCTAATCAGTGTTTTTACTAACCATGCAAAATTATTCATCCACCACTTCTGGAAAGTGCAAGGCCAATTCTTTTAAGGGGCTGTATTTGAACTCATTGCTGGGATATAACTCTCACAGTCACCATCATGATCACAATCCAGAGAGAGATGTTATTCAATCAACTAAAAATAAATCAGTGGCTAAACAGCCATAAAACAGCATTGCACTGCTTTGCCTCTCCTATAATCTGTCCCAGAGATCCCATGTACTCTGTACTGGCCATATAACTAAAATATATAGTGTTTGGATAAGAGGCATGGAACAAAACAACCTTTAGATATCAAGAAGCATTTAAGTTGAATCCTTTGAGGAGACAAATTATTGTTACAATATATTTATATATATCTGCTTCCATTTCACCCAGTGACTAAAGTTATTCCTACAAAGTACTTCAAAATCCTGCAAGCATGTGAATTGCTTGAAATCAAGTGTATGTGGCTTAATCTAAAACAGGAGTTCATTTAGGGGAACAAAACATCCTTCATCAAAGACAGCTCAGATTCAATCACACACAAACCACTTTGAGGAAGTGAGCATTCACAATTCTTCTCTCATCTCTCCCCAGTGCTTTTCTTGCTACCAGGCAGGTTTTCAGCTTTTAAGTAGTAGCCTGACAGCCCTCTCAGCTTTTTGAGGCAATCTCCCACTTCCCAGCAATTTTCACCTACTGCCCTCCTGGAACTCAAGGGAAGCCCATATCCCTTTCCATTCCCAACAGATGGCTCCAGGCAAAGCCCTGCTTCTCCCACAGCCCCAGCAGTGTGCACCATGCCAGCTCCCTGCCCAGCAGAGGCCTGCTGGCCTTTCCTGTTCACCAGCAACTGTGTTGGGATTAACTTTTCCAGCAAACACCAATACAAAGTTCACCTAGAAACCCCCAACCTCTGCAAGAAACAGCTGCCTTTTTACCTCCTCTCAACCCCCAGCCCTGTCCTCCTCTGACCTTTGTGATAAACATGCCTCTGCTCAGGGAGGGTAACAAATTACTGTTTACATGGGCTTTCAAGAATCTCTACAAAAGAGGTTTTGTTACCTAAGCCACAACTCTAAAAAAATAGAAGCTTGCGGTATTGTCTTGTCTCAACAGGCAAACTGTCCAATGTTAAGTCACACCATTATTTTTCTTTCAGTTGTGAATCACAGTGCAGGCTCAAAACAACACAAAAGAGAGTACATTTAATGTTTGGGGCATAACTTTATAGTTACTTTTTCTTAAAAGACCAGAGCTGTGAACCATCTGATTAAATGCATCTCATGGGCCTTGGGGGCTGCATCCCCTTTCCAAACAAAGGAAAAATGTTATTCTAGAGAGGTCTTCTCATCCTGAACCAGACATCTAAATCTGGTGAGATAAATCCCACTCCAGGTTTCTTCAAACTGAATTTATGCTGACATCAAGGTCTAATCAGCAGTTACATTGTGCATTGTTGCTCTGCACAAGTCTAAGTGAGCTGCCTCCTTACCCAATGTACAGCATCTTAAATAAGAGGTGGTTGGCCAGGTCCAGCTCCCTGCAGCTCAGCTTGAGTCCTCACTCACTTCATCCCTGCCAACTGATAGGGACATGCAGGCCAGCTTCCAGACCACTCAGACCAGCTCCTCCACTGTCCTCTCTCTGATAAAGGCTAGAGATGGTTATGGCATAGGACAATGGAGAAGTCCATAGCAGAAAGACAGGACATATTTACTCCAGCATCAAATGACTATGAGTTAGACCTAACCAGAGGCCCTCAGAACAGGACTCACTATCCTTTTTAAAACATACACTCACTTTTAAAAAACTGGATCTTTCTGCCAGCCATATAAATTTCAATGCTTTTTAATACTGATGAATTCTTTAATCAGATGCTTTCCAGACCTGCTGTCCAATGTCTGTAAAGGTATTTCCTTAAAATCAGTTTCAGATTTTGGTAACTGCAAGCCTGTCACAGAACCTGTCCTCCAGTTGTACCTGATGGGAACATAGTCGATTTCACTCTCAAGGAGAGTGGCTGCCTAAGCTGCGAGGAGGCAGCAACTGAGGGAAATAGATGAGGAAATGTACCAGGTTAGGTACCAGGCAAAGCTTGAGTATCAGTGTGTCTAAGAGCAACTCTTCCAAATGATCCCCAGTTAAGACAAGCTGTGACTTCAGTGGCTTTTTTAAAAAAAAAATTCTGAACTGAATTCTTAATGTAACCATCAAGAGAGAATTTCACATGTCAAAAGTAATGTGAAAAATACTCAGGAATTAAAAAAATAAACACTCTTGTGTAGGCTTTGCACATGATAGCAGGAAGCTTTTACTGTGTAGGAAGCCTGAAGTCTTTTTATTATTCTACTACAGTGATGATTAAACGTCAAAATGTTTTGTTACGAGAGGCTGTATTTCTTCAAGGGCTAATTTTAATTATTTTTAACTTTCCAGATACTTACCATTTGTATCTGTCTTTTCTTAGATCTTTCCCTCTTATACCTAGAGAATAAGTACAAGAACACTAGGGAGGAAATACCAAGACAATAGAGAGCTCGAATTTCTATTTGAAACACAAAACTAATCTCAGCTGTAGCTATGGAGCCATGATTTCTGAATGATATTATCCTCATATCACCTGGTAAGAATAAAAAGAGGACATCTACGCACAGCAACACTATCTAAGATATCTTTATGCTAGATTTAATGGAGAGTACCAGGCCAGGCTCTCCACTGAAGACAACGCTTAATGAATTCTTCCAGACTGATGTATTTTTTTCAACGCAGAACAACCTTGCTGATTATTTGAAGATTAACATGAAGAACATTCCTCCCTGCAACTCATCAGAATGGCCAGCATCTGACAAATGGCATAATGAATATTAGCTCTTGTATATCAACAACAGTGCAGCTGAATGCTACTCATCACCCGTTCTTGGGAGGAGGCTTGGCAGCAAAGGCAGCAGTTAGATGGGATGTTTATTGGATGTCTTCCACCAGCTGCACTGCGTGGTGGCTTGACTGTTAGATTATAAATATTTCCCCTTGTGAAAAAGGGAAGTTGGCTGGATGAACACTGATTCAGCAGGACATATTCATAGCCTCGGCAGAGATTGGTGTGTAAGAAAGCAGGAATGGGAAGCATTGAATTAGGCCTGGGAAGTCCCTTCTCTCCACAGGCACATGAGCAGAGCACTTATCTCTGGAAGCTAGTCAGCATGGCACGTGGGCAATAGGAATATTAATAACTCCTCTACAGCAAGATTTCTGGGGGCAGGATGGCTCACCCAAACCACAGCCTCTGTGGCCATTAGGTGCAGATGGGCAACTTCTGCATTGAGGAGTTCCTTCTGCAAAGGCAAACTGAGCTGATGGGCTGGGTGGGGGTGCAGGAGGCACCCCAAAACCCAGGGAAGAAGCACTTTGGGGATACTGCTTTACTCACTGTTGGCCATAGGCAACAAGTCACTAAATCAGTCCTAAGCATCATACCAAGGCCAGTGGGCCATGTGAGCCTTGCTAGTGTGCCTGTCTCAGTGAGCACCAAAGACCTGGCTGGCCATTGCAATGTGTGATATGGAGAGTATCAGTAGACAGGCCTTTTGGAGAGCTGCACAAGGAATGCATTCTATGTGGAGGGATTGGAAAAACAGACAGGGAAGATGGATAGGATGTGTAATCACAGGTTCTCATCCATCCTGCAGCATGGCTATGAAAAGCTGATGAGGATCAAGTAGTAAGAGCTAAGTGGAAATTTCCTTTGCCCTGCAGAAGCCTTCCCAAGAGATGTCAGAGTGATGGGATAGCTCTGGAGTTTGTCTCAGTGCTGGCTTTGTGCAAGTGGCTCTGACTCACCAGGGCAATTCTGGACCAGGGGGTTTTCCAGGAGGCAGGGGCTGAAATCCCCAGGGATGTTGGTCTAGACAGGGTGCTCTTCCCTTTGACCTTCTTGAGGGCCTCAGCTTCCTCTTTATGCAAGTAACACCAGCTGCCAGGACAGGTTATTTTGAGCTACAGAACAGTTACGAAAGAGGAATATGCTGAGGCTTTGAGGAAAAAGATGCTCCTGTTGTAAGTATCCTTTTCAGACCACAGTTGTGCCAGGACACTCATTGCTGCTGCTCACAGGAAACAATTTTTATTCCTGACTTCTGAAGAGACTCAAACAGCCTGAGAATGGCTCTTTGCCTGACACTGGGCGAGAGCCGGTAGAATGATCTCCATTTCCCGCAGGATAATCAGAGGGAAATCCCAGTCATTAAGTCTTCTGTCAAGTGTTGACGTAAGAGGGATTGCAAATTAATCCTGCTTCCCATTCATCTCATCCCAGCACAGATCCCGCTAGTAAAACCAGTCCTCCAACAGCTGCAGGGAAATCCCAGACCGTATCACAATGCTCTCCTGCCCTTTCCTGCAACAAATATACCCTGATATTTCATGTGTATGTTACATCTTCCATTCCTCAAGAGCTGGTTTGTAGGAGAAGGCACAGGCAAGGTGTGAGTGCAGTGGAAGCACAAAAGGCTTACAATATTCTGTGATGTGGAGATGTGTGACCCTCTCTCTGCTTTCCCAGCAGCTCGTCCCTGGCTGCCTCACCTGCCTTTGGTGTCTCATAACTCTTCAGCAACAGCCAGCCTGGCCTGAGCAGGGCAGACTTGTGGCTTGTGGGGAAAGGATATGTTTTGTGGGCCATCCTGGCCTGTCCCATCCTTGCTGCCTTGTCTTTTCTGCTCTCTCAGAGGCTTTCTGCTACAAATAAACAAGCAATTTCAGTGAAATGAAGGAACCTGGTAACCTGGGCAGCTAGAAGATGAATGCCCCCTGTCTAGTGGCAGGAAGCACGAGGAGCTCTGCTTGCACATGGGGTCATTGTCATGGGCAGCACTGGGCCGAACCCGCTGGGAGCAGCATCGCAGGGGCATGAGGCTGCACTGAGTTGTGCAATGAGGAGTTTGTGGCAGGGGGAGTCACACAGACCTTGGTACCAACCCAGGGAAGCTGGATTTTGTTGTACAGTCCTTTGATTCCCAAACACACTCTCTGAACTGACACATTGAATATGCAACACCAGCTCGTGCCACTCCAGACACTCCATATCCCATGGAATTGGTATGGGCCAAAGGAGAAGAAGACAACAGAAGACACAGAGAAACACCAGGTGTTCTGTGCTGTATGGTTGACATTTGGATTGCAGCAGGGCAATTCCTCAGAAATCAGTGAGATAACAGTCATCAATGGATACTCAGCAAACAATGTCCCCAAGGATATGCAAGCAACTTCCAGCTGGCCTTGCCAGGCTGAGGGCGGGACCGAATGAGGAGGGACCTCACCATGTGACACAGATATTCCTTCTCTCATCCAGCCACTTCACTCCTGTTGAGCTTTCACCTCCAAGAACTCATGGGGGAGATGAACAGACTTCATTTGTTCTGGGTGGTTTGGGGTTTGGTTTTTTTTCGAGCCCAGCATGAGGAACTGCTCCTGTGGCTGCCTCATTCACCTCTTGCCACGCTGCTATATATATCAGTGATTCCTGCCTCCAGGATCTGTCTGGGATCCGAGCCACCTCTCCAAAAGGAGAGGTATTCAGCACTGTCATATAACAGAGGTGGAGGAAGAAGGTGGCAGAGGTCCAGGGGATGCAGCATATATTACCTTCACAAGTGGGCACTTGTCCCTCAAGCCAAGAAAACAGTTTTAAACCTTTTGTCCTTTTTGTTTGTTTGTTTTGTTGTTGTTGTTTTCCATAAATAAGGAAAAACACAGCAATTTTCTCCAGGGCTCTAGTCATATTTGGTGTTCGACATCATATTAACTTGCTCCCCTTCGCAAGTCTTTAACCTGTCAGCTGAATGAGGATAGGGAACATTAGCACCAGAATTGAGGATGAGACACCAAAGCACCCATACAGACACACAGACATCAGGGAAAGACGTGTCCAAAGTCACAGAGCAGTAGTCACAGAATAACAGACTACCAAATTCTTGGCTCCTCTCCTCTGTTCAGACTAGTAAACCAGGCAAAAAATATCACAACAAACACATCCAAAAGAGAGCTGAAGTTAGACACCTTCATCTGTGCGTGCTTTGGACAATGACACTATTCCTTTCACCTAGTAATCAGGAGCTTTGAGAAATTGAGATTTCTCATATCAGCAGGGAAAGTCTCTGACATAATCTATGTGTCTATACAGGAGTGTGACTGTGTTCCAGCTTCTCATCTAGGCTTTTCTCCTGGCTTTATTTTCCTGTTCATTTCTTTTTTTTTCTTCTTAAAAGGGTCTGAGTCTCCCCACAGTGTTTTCTGAGTCAGCTTTTTGCCTTCTTTCAGTACTACACAGGCTGTGGCTCTACCAGGCTGCAAAGTCATCAGACAAGGGGAGCTGGCCAGCTCTACAGGTCACGTCGCAGGGGACAGCAGCAGCTCTGGGTTCCAGCCCACAGAAGCAGGTTTGCTAGAAAGCTCTGGCAGAAGTATTCCTGTTCCAGTACTCCTCTGCTCAGGAGGTTGGCCTCAGACACAGTGAATCCAGAGCCTTGAGAGAAGCCCTGCTCCGCCCACGGTGGTGTCCATGCTGGAAAAGCGAGGGTCAGCGCAGCACTGAAGCCCAGCTTGCGTGTGAGTGCTCAGCCTGCATTCCCAAAAGGCAGCGATGAGGCATGGAGCCGTCCCCGTGAGCCTTCAGCAGCCGTGCTCCCCCCTGCCGCCTCCTCTTCCACACATCTATCCCCTGCGGCCACACACCAGCCTTGCTGACAGATCTTACTTGAAAGCTCTGGCAGGCTGTGCCACTAATGGTAGAGCCCTGAGCCGGCTCCCTCCGTCTCCCTGGAGTCCCTGCGCAGACGTAGGTGCACGTCACGGCCTGCTCTAATTTTATCCTGTTTGATGGAAGAGACGAACTGAGCAGCAGGGAGGCAGCTATTTTGGTTTTCTCTGTGGCGGTGGGTTATATAAAGCATCTTGCCATGACCCGCGTCGCTTGGGAGCTGCTTTGCTTTCAGCCGCCACAAACCAGAGGCTCGGACGCTCGCTGCCGGCAGCCGAGACCTCCATGCGGCTGCGTGGGCCAGGTGTGCCGTGTGTGCCGTGTGTACGGAGAGGGAGAGAGTGTCAACGAGATTCAGGGGCAACCATCTATGGGGAGAGACTGGCTCTCCTCCTTGCCGTGCGGCGTGACATGCACTCAGGGGTTTCACCCGTTCCAGCGCCAGCACATCATACGTGCTCCCCCAGCAGCACAGCGGGCACGGGCACAAGCGGGCAGCAGGCTGCCCGGGGTGTGCGAGCTCTGGCCGGCCGCCGCAGAACACTGCCGCTCTCACCTCACCCGGGCAAGAAGAGCGGCTCCATTAGGTGGCAGCAGCAGCAGCCAAGCAGCCACAGCAGGAGGAGGCTGCTCTCCCGGTAGGACCTCTGCGGGTGTGCTGGAGGCCCATGGGGCCACAGAGGGGCTGGGCAGAGCCAGTGCCAGTGCTTGCTGCCGTTGGGTGCAGGAGATGTGGGGGACTATTGCCCTCTCTACCTGTGCTTCCTGGTGCTCTGGGACACCTCTGTGTGACACGGGCCGAAGCTCTGTGAAACCCCAGGGGCTGCTCCCTGGGCTGACCTCCCGCACGTAAGGCACGACGTGGTAAGCAGCCGGCAGGGATCCTGTCCCGTGCTAGCTGACCGCAGCGCCCAGCCTCCGCGCAATGGCCATTTCCCAACTGCAGGGAGCGGAGGCATTACGCAGGGCTTCTCACCCGTGTGGGCTGTGGCTCCTCCACACCTGGCCCTCCCGGGTGGTCTATTCGTCAGCGATGCTCCGGTGCTTGGTCCCAGGCTAGCGAGGCAGGGCAGCAAGCTTCGGGCTCGCCGGCTTGGGAATTTTTGGCAAGAGGCGGCATGACCAACACTCCTTTCTGTGTCTGACATAGGAAGAGTCTGCCAACATCTGGTAAGGTGCTAGAGCCCACTGCCTGGAGGGAGTTTTGGGGAATGCCTCTTGCTTTTGTTTCTTGTACAAGCAAGCAAATTTAATAGCATAAGCTGAAGTAATTAGGACGTGTCACGATGTCGATTGGCACCTCCCTGCTTCTCCAGTCTCTGGGTACTGCTTACCCTGTGCTCAGCTCTGCTGCTGACTCATGTCAAAGCCGCCTTCTCCCTAATGACCAGGGGTCAGGCTAGGACCCAGCCTGCTCCGTGGCTCTCCTCGCTCCCACGCAGTTCCCGCTGGGCCTCCCGCCGTGGCACCGGCAGGACGCACCCACTTCCTAAAGAGTCACCTCCTGGAAACACCGCCGAGCCTCTGCGGTGGCCACGGCATCCGACTCCCTCCCCCTCCGGGCATGTGCCTGCCTGAATGCCCATACCTTCTGTCTGGCCGCTCCCGAGGAGGCACTGCGGGGTGAGGGATAACCCGCAGGACAAGGGGGCTGTGGTCCATGTGCAATCACCACCCACCCACCCAATTTGCTGCTGGCTGGGGCGGGAGAACTGCAGCCTTGGGGTGTTCCCAAAAGGACCCATATCTGTCTTCCTCATGCATCCCCCACTGGCGCCAGGAGCCCCAGCCCCCTCAGCACACCGCCGCATCCCCTTTGCTGGCACGATCCCCGGGGAAAGCGGCGGGCGCAAAAGGCATGCCGGAGGAGGGACGGCTGTGCGTGCAGGAGCGTGCATATGTGCACGTCAGGGAGAAGGAAGCGGGGTTGTGAGTGCTGGAGGCGTTGTGAGCGCCAGGCACAGGCTGACAGGCAAGAGCTGCCGCTCCCGTAGGAAGATAAACTGTTTCACAACAGTCACGATCGCAGTGAGTAGTTCACTCCAGAGTGCTCCTTCTTGCTAGGGAGGGAGAGGATAATCAGAACCGAGAGGAGGAGTGTAGGATACGGGGGAGCATCCCAAAGATTATGCGAGTGTGTGTGGAGGGAGAGTATTTGTGTGGGGAGTGCAGCAGCTCTGTAAGCCCCTACAGATGGGGTGCAGACACAGGAGAGGAGTAATGCTATTGCACAGTAATTCAGTAATGCAGCCCCCTCCGGTACTGATGTGGAATGCTGCCGGGGGCAGAGGTCACTGAACCTGCCAGAACTGGCACCAGAGCAAACAAGAAATGCACGAATAAACTAAAATACTTCAGGGAGTGAAAATGTTAGAGACTTGGAATACACTGGAATGGGAGAGCAGCCAACTAGCCTCCTCTCAGTTCTGCAGAGAAGTGCAAATATATTCAAATATTGTGTGAAAGGACAAGCCCTCCTGCAGGAGCTCAGCTCCAGCTCTCCTTTCCTAGTGCAGCAATTCAGTAAAGACTTGTCCCAAGCTTGGATTCACAGAGACTCAGCTGATACCTGGAGCCCTGTTAGCTTGAGGTCGCCTCTGTGGTCATGCTTACACTTTTTGGGTGCTGAGGCTGTTTGAGGTGGTCTAAGCAATACCAACTCCACAGAGCTCACTCAGATCCTCCCTGTTGTGCCAGCACAACACTATACACAACTGCCTGGCAAATCGGATCCAGGAGCTGTTGTGGCAGAGGAGCCATCATCTTTTCTCTTCATGGGAATAGTCATCTTCCAGCACAGCTCATTGCAAGGCTCCTGAACAGCACTGTGCACCCTGGCTGGGCTTGGAAGGTGCTGGCTGTGCCTCCCAGATTTGAATCAGCTGATATAAAGGGAGTTGGGCAGCTGCCAGCACCACACCCTGTCGTGCCAGCACAGGCGAGTGCCCATCCGCCCAGGTTGCAACTCTGCAGCAATGCAAGCCAAACTGCTGTAGGCTGGCTTTTCCCACTCCTCCTGGCATGGGACCTAGCCTTCTCCCTGCACTGGTTGCTGACTCCTGACTCTGCTCTCAATCAGTTCACCATGATAAAATGGCAGAGGACAGATTGACAAAAGACAGCAAAGGGTTATCTCTTGGCGTAGCACAAGAGGGCAACTCCTCACCCCACAGCTGAGAACTGGACCTGGCAAGGAGTGGGAGTGGAGTCCCCCAGTGGGGAGGGTACCCCGGCAGTAGCTCAGCCCATGGCAAGCCTGAGCAGCAAGCAGCCTGAGCTGACCTTCAACCTGCTGAAATAAAGTGTTCTGTTTCCATCCATGTCAGCTCTCTGAACTGGCTTGCCACATGGCTACATGCTCCTACATCTAGTGCAAAGAAATGAAATACATGACTCAAGCAGGGGGAGACTAGAAGCACCACAGGGCTACACTGTCTCCCCCCTCACATCTCAGGTCTCCAGCTGCTACCTCTTGTCCCACAGCATCACTCAGCCAGGCCTGTGTGACACGGGGCAGGACAGATTTGGGACGGAGCAGAAGGGGCAGGGCGGGGCAGGGCTGAGCAGGGTTGGGCAGACGCACTTCTGGGTGTTGAACTCTGTCCTCTGCCCTGCTGCTCCTTCCCTGTCGTCTGCCTCACTGCTCCCTCCCTTCCTGCAGGTGAGGTCCTGTAGTAGACGGGGTGGCAACCCAGTGGCAGCCCTGGCTGGCAGAATAGGGCACTGAAAATGTCCAGTTGACTGAGATGAGAAACGAGCAAATGAGGACACTGGGCTAATTGGTCTCTGTGGCTCCCTGCAGCCCAGGAGCTGTGAGCGCCTGTGCCTGCAGCACTGTTGCCTGTGCCCTGGGATGGGATGGGGCCAGAGGGCTGACAGCCTGTTCTGGGACAAGGGGAGCAGCAGGAGTAATTGGAGTAATTAGTGACATTTTTCCTTTCCCATGTCAATGTCAAACATGGAGGAGAAGCCTCTTACCATGGGTACCAGCTGCCTGGATACATCAGGAGCATCCCCCCTGTGCAGGTGTCAGTAGCAGGCACTGCCCGGGGCTAGGGCTGTGGGAGGGTACACGTCCTGGTGGGATATCCCTCTGGCTGGCTTCCGTCCCCCTGGCAGGTGACTTTGGACGTGCTCTGCACTGCAGCCCCAAACCCCAGGCGTGATCCCTGCCTTTGACCACCTACCAACACTTTCCCACACGGCCAGCGGTCTCCGGGAGCAGGTGACCGGGTACCCGCGGAATGCGGGGAGCTGCCGTGACCATGCGGAAAGCCTTTTCTCACGCCCGCTGATTGCCTTCCCAAACACCGGCACTTCAGGCTTGCCCTTGAGAAGCAAACACTAATTTCAGCCGCACCCTTTCCTGCCCTGGGGCTGCAGGGCGAGGGTATCCTCAACGTACGCCGTGTTCCCCACCGAGGGGTGTGGGACAGGAACCAGCCCTCGTAAAATCGCCCGGATTGAACCTGCTGCCCTCAGCCTGCCAAACTAAACAGAGCTGATGTAAAGCAAACAGCAATGACAACAGCCTGGCTGCTGGCGAGGGTTGGGCAAGCAGCTGGTTTCCAGTTTGCTGGCCTCAGCAGATGGCGGCGGCGGGAACAGTCGCTGGGAGTTCCCACCCTGCAGGCACCCGGCGCAGCGGCCGAGGCCGGGGCGGCCCCGAGATTCCCTCCTCTCCTGTCTGCCAGCAGCGCCTGCGCAACCCCCAGTGCAAAGACAGCTTTTGGGATTTCAGGGAGCCACCCAGCCGGCCCTGGCACGGGGAAACCGGGGATGCCGGTGGGTGGGTCCCTCCGCCAGCCACTCTCTTCGTTGGGTGTTTCACCTAGAAGGGCTCTGGCCGCCACACATTGTAGGGGAGGAAGCTGATGTCAGAGGGAAAGACGCCCGAAGGAACACCCAAAGGCCGGCTGCCTTGGGAGGAAACGGTGCATCAGGAGCAGGGCTCTGGAGCAGCCCCTGCTGCCCCGGAACGCAGGGAGGAGCATTCGATCTGTCTGGCCTCTGCTGGGCACCCCTGCTGCTGGTGACAGGAGCATGGCTGGCACTGGGTGGTCTGCTGGGCAGCTTTGGCAGAGCAGGCTTTTCAGAGGATGCTGCTGGGAAAGGATGCTGAGGGATCAGGCCACTCTTCAAGAGATGGACCAGAAAACACTGCAACACCAGTGGTTCACTTCTTAATTTCTTTCCACGTGTTTCAAGGCTAGATTTCTCAGGTTTGTTGGACATACACTTCACATCCACACTCCACTCAGCAACCTGTATGATGGGCACAGCAGACCCGTGGCACATGTGCTGGGGGTGCCCAGCCAGTACCTGCAGCAGGGCAAGAGCTCATGCGCACTTCTCTCAGAGCAGTGCATGCATAGTGGCCTCTGTGGCCCATCCATCCATCCATCCATCCATCCATCCATCCATCCATCCATTTGTCCCTCCCGGCTCCGGGCTCTTCCTGCTGTTCGCACTACCGGCCAGGCTCCTCAGTGCAACGGGCTGCACCGCTGACTCCGGTTAAAAATAAATCCTCCTTCTCAGCGGCAATATTTTTAACCCTGGGCCCAGCTCAGGTTACCAGCCTGCGCCCTCCCGGCGCACGGCGAAGGGGCGCGCAGCAGCCACAAGCCGCCCGTGGGGCTGCCGGCTGAAGGGACCTCCTCTAACCCACAACCCACACCGCTGCCTTCTGCCCGTGGGGAATCCTGGGCTGCGGGGCTCCCCGGGCCGGGCCGGGCCAAGGTGCCCCGCCGGCANGATCCTGCGGAGGGAGCGGGCTGGGGCCGCGTCTCTGATGGCCCCGGGCCTGAGGGGCCCAGCGGGGCAGGACGGACTGCCGGGGCTTAAGCCCAGCTGGAAATCAAGCACCACGCAGCCGCTCGTTCAACTCCCCTCTCCCCCCACCACCCCGGTGAAATGGGGAGGAGGTAAAACTTAGGGAGGTAAAACTTGTAGGTTGAAATAAGAACAGTTTAATAATTGAAAATAAAGTTAAATGCAATAATAATGGCAAGTAATAGTAATAATAATGATAATAAAAGAGAAAGGAGATAAAACCAAACAAGTGATTTACAATACAATTGCTCACCACCCGCTGGCCGATGCCAGACCCCCAGCACGTTGCAGTTATCTGTGTCTCTCTGGGGTTGCCAGGTTGTCAGCACAGCTTTTTACAATATTTTACTGTTTTTTCTGGATTCTGCACTTGTCTGGGGGTAAGGTGCAAACACATTGAAGGTGTTCGCTGCCCTATGTACTTACTCATACAATCCCACACACACTACCTGCCACTCTGAAACTGCAGGCTGTCAGGGTGGGGAGCTCTGGAAGCCTGGCTGGGATGTTGGCATCAGCAAGCACTCCAAAACTCCAGTGTCCAGGTGGGCCTGGCAGCCTGGAGGGGTCCTGCATAGCTGTGTCACATGGCAGGAGGGAGACAGTGGCTGGGTGGAGCCAAGTGCCTGGTGCCCCATTTCAGCTGCATGAGCCCAAACTCACAGCTCCATACTCCAGTTCCTCACCAGCACCAGGCCATTCTCTCCAGGCTGTCTCTAGCTCCCTGGGAGGAGCTGGGTTTGCCTGGGGAAGGCAGGAGGGAACCCCTGTTTAGAGGAACCGGGGATGGGGAGCCCTCCAGGCCACCTTACTGATGCTCTGTGCTGAAGCACAGGGCGCCTTTCTTTCCAGGCGCCCACACCCACACTGGCACTCAGTGCCCAGGGGGGCCAGCACCGTCAAGTGGTGTCTCACATGGGTGAGAGGAGCTGGTTTTGCAGCCCACTGAGCTCTATAGGGATCATAAAGCAAACAGTGACAAAGCAAGTTAACCTGACCCCACTGGCTTGCGGTTGTGCCCCTGGCAGTCAGGCTCCTGGGAGGAGAGTACAGAGGGCACGTCCTCCATGTGCAATCACTAAGTCAAACAGTCCCAAACTGGACTGCTGTACCTCTTCTGTGGAAGGTCCTTGAGTTTCCAGGCCTAGACTCTCTGACGTGTTTATTGTCTACATGTTTAACATATGACCTCAACAGGGAAGAAAATGGACAATCTCTTCAGAGGCTGGTATGGGCCTGGAGGATGGCAAGATCTTTTCTCGACTTGGAAAGAGCTGTGAGCTGGTAGCAGTGAGCAAGAGAGCCTCTCCTCCAGACCCTGTTCACTGTGCAGAGGTGGAGCAGAGCACACAGATGATCTGTAAATGTCCTACTCTCAGGTCTCTCTGCACAAGCATGTGCTTAACTCTGGTTGTGCAGATACTTAGGAATGAGTTAACAAAAAAGATGTTTCCTCTTCCAGCAGCTACCCCCAGCCAAACCAAATTGCTTGGCAGATCTGGATGCATGGGGAGGATCAAAGCCTCGGGGCTGGGCTGGCAGTGCTCCGCACTGTTTACATGTTTACATATTCATGGCACTGTTAACCCCAGACAATTTAATAATATTGAATTTTGTATTTGTTACATTTCTTAAATACCATCTAAGGAACCTCAGCTTCCTGGGGTATTCCCAGTATTTGTTCCTAGGGCAGAGAAAGCCAACTCACAGCGTAGCCATGCCTTATTATTTATTCTCTTTCTCTGTTAGTGGGGTCTCTATTCCTGCAGTGGCAGTATCTTTGCACTGAGCTGCCTGCTCCCTTTGGCTCTGCCTTGAGTGCAGCCTGACTGTCCACCCAGAGACATGGCTCAGTCGGAGAAGGGTGCAAACACCTTGCTTCCAAGTCTTGCCATTTCCTTTCAGCAGCAGCAACTGAATGTGACTCGCCCACGGGCTGAGTCTCTTTGAGTCCCTGCAACAGCCCCATCACTACAAGAGTCAAAGACTCAAAAAGGGAGACCTTACTTGTGTTCACAACTGCCCTCCAGGGCAGCCAGCCCACCTGGCATGCTGGTGTCTGACAATGAATGGCACAGGAGAAAAGTGAGATCTGGGCACTACCTCCAGTGAAGCAGGGTTGTTTCTCCAGGCAGTGACAAAGGCTCAGACTGTCCTTCTTCCTCCCAGACTATCCTCAGCTTTGTGATCCCTTGTTTGTCTTGAGTCCCCTTGAACCTTTCTTTCCCCAGAGCACTCCCCAGTCACAACAACTAGAAGGTTTCTTTCTGTCCTGAGCTAAACAATCTTCAACATCCTGTCATTTCACTTCAGCTGCTTTGTTCTCCATCTGCAACAAAATCTCCTTAGCTAAGCACAGTGGCATTTTCCTCCTTCTTCTCAGCACTTCCTCCTTTGCTACCTTTGGCCCATTTCACTGCACCAATGGAGGAGCAGGACCCCTTTACTCAACCCCTGTCCCTTTACCCAGCCCCCAGCCCATGGCACAAGCACTGATATCGCTGCCCAGCCCCACAGGAAAGAGGTAGCTTGGCAATGTGACCATCCAGCTCCCACCTCCAGAAGGCTCTTGGACACAAAAGGAAGCTCAAGCTTTTTCTTGATTATGTGGGGTTTTATTGCAGGCATCTCGTGGGGTTCCATCAAGGAAATCACAGCTGTACTTGCCTTGTTTGGATCTTGTCTGATAATCAGAAAAGTCCCGCATCAGCCTGGGTTTGAACATGCTGCCTCTCACTGAGCACATTTTCCTCTCCTCCCAGCTGGTCAGTGCCCTGGGACTATAACTGTGAGCAGGCACAATGCCCTGGGATGGGCCTATGATGTTGGAGCTGGCGGAGAGATAAGAGGCCAGCTTGGCCATGGTGTTCCGGTTTTGTCGCACTGCCATGGCACACATGGCACATCAGTGGCAGCAGCAGCAGGAGTTTTGGAGTTTTGTCTGGAGAACTTTGTGCTTGAATAGTTCCAGGTTATGAACCCTGTCTCATGGGGCGATGGCTGCCAGCCTGGCCCTGGGGCAATGGGGTGCAGAGGAAGCACTGTGATGGGCGAAGCCCTTTCACGCCTGCTGGCTGAGAGCAGTGCATGGGTTCCTCAGTGTGTGGAGCAAGGTCCAGCCGTGCCTGATGAGTTAGTATCCACCATGGTGCAGGCACAAAGTGGTGAGAATAAGTGGGATGGCTCGACAGCATCATCCGCAGTAATTGGCAGCCCATGGCACGCGGCTGTGCGACCACGAGATGCCGGGATGTCTCTGCTCGCAGTGTTTATTCTTTAAGATGTCCCTGTCACACACCCAGCTGCTGTGATTATTAATTACTATTTATACTTTGTTTTGAGCATGCACTGTACTTTTAAGACCAGCAGAGGTGGGAACCCTGCCCTCCTGGAGGCTCCCAGGCTAGGTGGGAGGGTGACAGCTGCAGTGTGTCTTGGGGGGAGTTCAGGCCACTTGGATAACATACTAGGGGCCCTTCCTCCACCCTGTGCTCCCCAGACACATCAACAGAGGGGGTAGGCTCCCACCACTGGGAGCCTTTCCTGCTTTTCCATCCATGTTTTCTTCTGAGGCCCGCAGCCTCTGCCTGGCTCCACAAGCCTCTCTGGGGCCAAGTGGATGGAAGGGATCCCTTGTGCCATGCTGGGAGTGAATGCAGTGGGGGACTCCAGGAACAGTGAGTGTGCAGGTGTGTGCAGGGAGAATTTCACCAATGTCCCTGGAGCCTGCCCATAAAGTCTGTGCCACAACTGGTGCTCAGGTTGTTGTGCTTATCCTCTGATAGTATAGGCAGGATGCTTGGCCAGGCAGTGACGAATTCTCAGTGCAGGGGAGCTATTTCTTGGTGCCCACAGCAGTGCCCCCTGCATGCCAGCTCTGCTGCTGAACTCTGAGACTGCTGTCCAGTCTCCTTCCCAGTGACCCCAACAGTCCCTGGTTAGCTGGAGACAGATGTCCATCATGTTGTGTGCCTAGAGAAGGAACATGGAACCATGCCACAGTCAGTGCTGCTGACAGAGAGTGGGTTGGGATGGTCATGAGACTACCAAAGGGCCATGTTGCTGGCATGAACTTTCCCCTGGTGCATGGCCAAATTTAGGCACAGCCATCTCTTCCCCCTGAAGTGGGTTTTGGCTGTGCAGTTGCACTGGCCCACACATCTCAGGTGCTTTTCTGCTGTGGTTTTCCAAGGCCAGCCTCAGTTGCAAGCTCAGATTGCAACAGAGGGGTGTGAAAGTAGGGCCAAGTTCCCATGCTGCACTCTGAGGCTTAGGAGCTCGCTGTTCTGTTGTAAGCCTCAGAGCTGCAAGCTTTCCCATCTCCCTGCTTGGTAGGAGGAAAAGTTGGCAGGAGGAGGGGTTCTGTTGGAATGCAGGACAAGATCCTCATTGGATGGTTGCTGTCCTTCTGCCCTGCTGGCACCATTGTGGTGCCCGAGAAGTGCAGTGGGCATGGCCTCTTCTGTCTGGCCAGGCATCTGGGAAGAGCCATCTCCCTGCTGGTGATAGTCAACAGCCACCTCCTCCTCCAGCACTAGATCCAGAGGTGCAGGGGGCTTGTCTGAAGCAAGGGAAAAGTCCCTAGAGGGGTGTGTCTCTGCAGATGAGGCCCAGCCAAGCACCACCAGAGCCTGGCAAAACCCTGCTGGCCCTGGCTGCACAGGTTTAATAATGTTGTTGTGTTCACTGAACTCATGGTCCATTCCACAGATCACATTAATTTGTGAGGGTCTAATGCCTCTTCCTGTTCCCAGCTGGTGAGGGAGGTGAGGATCCTCCATCAGCCTGGCATGCTGGTGAGGGCAACCCTGTCACCCAGGCAGGAGGGTTCACGCTCTGACTCTGTTTTGTCCCTGCAGTACCGCCTGCTTCCTTTTTTTGTTCTCACACATACTGCGGTAAAACGTGTGCACCCCGTGTTTGGAGCAAACAACAAACCCACGTCATGTGTTTTCGCTTTCTCTGTTTCATTGCCTCCACGTGTTAGAAATGTGCGGCATCCGTGCACTTTCCATTTGGTACAAACAGATCATGCTTGGTCGCCAGTGGAGATGGCAACAGATGGTTTGCATGGGCACCACAAAAATATTGTGGGCTTTGGTGAAGTGGATTCCCCCTCTGATTTCCAGACACTTCTTTCGGGGAAGGTAGTTTGGCTAGAGGAACCCTGGGGCTTAGCAGGGCTAAGCAGTGTTTTTCTGAAATGTGCCTGGCAAATGTCTGAGACTGGAAACTGTGTCAGAGGCTCTTGCCCATGCTGGGCACCAGTGTGTCAACCTAGGCCCTTCTGGGGATATGGCTGCAGAGGTTTGGCCTGGTGCTCACTGCTGGGAGGGATGGCAGGGTTGTGGCTTTGCTAATCTGCTGGTGCATCCCTCCTCTGGGCAATGCTGAGGGCCTCCTCACCTGCAGCCTGGGGCTGCCGAAGAGACCATGCTTGCCCCACTCTTTCAGTAGCTGGCATGAGGAGAGTGCTGGCCGGGACAAAGAACCCTCGGCAGCACAGGAACCTGGGGTGACTGATGCCTGCCCTGAGATGGACTAGCCCACGGGCCAGGGCTGAGCTGATGAGAGCAGCACTGGACCCCGCAGGTCCTTTCCCAGGGAGCGGTAGGGGCCGTGAGCTGCGGCAGTCCTTGGCTGTCCCCTCTGCTCTGACGGGCAGTTCAGAAATAGCAGCTGGCCCAGTTCTCCCGCCCCCGTGGCCCAGATCTCTAAGAACGGAGGTTGCTCGCGCAGCAACAGCAACAGCAGCAGCATCAAGCGCTGCATTTAGCCCATGAGCTCAAACAGAGGGAGAGGCTGCCAGCAGGATCCCAGCCTGGCTGGGTGACGCTCCTGCCTGGAGACTGCGCTGCAGGCTCTGTTGCTGTAAACACGCTCCCTGCTGCAGCTTCCCTGTTACTATCTATAGCCGCGATCTCTTGGCTCCCGTGCAAGGCGAGTCTGCGGTCTGGCTCCCACCTTAGCCTGACCTGAGCCAGGGCTGCCTGACATCCCCGTCGTGGGTGGGTGTCTCCGGGCTTCGCTGCAACAAGGATCAAAACAAAACCCAAACTGGAGGAAAGGACGAGCCTCGCCCCTCTCTCTCCTCGTCGGTGGTTTCCCGGTGGCCTCTTGCCCATGCTCTTGGCGGATATCCCAGCCCCCCCGAGCACTGCTCCCAAGCTCTCCCAACCTTCCCGGAGGGCTGCGGCCCCTCAGGCTTCCCTGGCAGTGCTTCCCACCGCCCTGTGCCATTACCCTCACTCTCGACAATTAAAGCATACATAATAGACAAGTCAATAGTGACACATGAGCGTAACGCGCTCCTCGCTGCAGGGAGGGGTGTAGGTTGAGCTTTTCGTGCGTGGGGCCCGCCGAGTACCTGTGCCCCGCTACGGGCAGACCCCGCTCAGTGCTGGCGATGGGGCTTGACTTGCAGCGCAAAACGCACCGCTGCCCGGCCGGGCCCCTTCTTCGCCGCCTTCCTTGGAGCACCTTGCTCCGCGGAAAGGCTGTGAGGGGCCCCGCTGAGGGGAGGGGTCACTTGCGGCGGGACGGCGCCCCCGGGGAGGGCGTCACCTGCTGCGGGACGGCAGCCCCAAGGGCAGTGTCGGTGCCCCAGAGGCCTCGCAGGGTCTCGCCAGGCGAGGGGGGAGGGGCCGTCGCGTCCCGACCCGTCCCGTCCCGTCCTGTCCCGCGCGCTGCCCGCCCGCCCGCCGCACTTGGCTGCAGCCTGGAGCGCTTCCCGTCAGTCACGCCCCCTCGCACAGGATGTATCCCATATAAGGATATCTGCGTCAGTGGGTTCCCGAGCCCGGCCGTACCACTCCACGCGGGGGGGAAACCCCATGGCTGCTCCCTCCTGCTCTGCCCTGGAGCCCTCGCTGCCCCTGCAGTCGCCCCCCGCCCCATGCTGTGGCTCCCTCCCGCGGGGAGCGGTGGCAGACGGCGCGCGGGGCGGCCCTGGAGAGGCGCGGAGCGGGCGGGGGGCGGGAGGCCCCCCCGTGGGCGCGGGTGGCGCGTCCCCGGTGACGTCGGCGGGAGGGTATAAAAGGGAGGCGCGGCGCGGTACTCCAGCAGCTCAGGCAGCCCCGGCGGTGGAGCGGAGAGACGCGCGGCGCGGACCGGACACAGGGACGCACGCAGCCGACCCCTCCTCGCTTCATCCCCAAGGGCGCTTCGCCACCGTCGCATCACTTCTCACCTCCGGCTTGCGCTCACCGAGCCGACATGATGTACCAGGGCTTCGCCGGAGAGTACGAGGCGCCGTCCTCCCGCTGCAGCAGCGCTTCCCCGGCCGGGGACAGCCTCACCTATTACCCCTCCCCGGCGGATTCATTCTCGAGCATGGGCTCGCCTGTCAACCCGCAGGTGAGTTGCCGAGCGTGTCGGCTGCGCTCTTGCCCGGGGCAGGAGCACTCAGGAGGGAACGGGACGGGAGCGGGTGGCGCGGGACTGGCGGTGTCCGCGGAGGAGGTCAAGTCGGGAACTGGCCTGGGGAGCGGCCCCGGTGCCGAGGCGGGGCTGTCGCGGGGTGCCGTGGCCCGGGCCGCGCTCTGCGGCGGGTGTGTAAAGCGGCTTCATTGATAAAACGCGAGTTCATTGAGGAGACTCCGGAGCAGCGTCTGCGTCAGCGCGGACGTCAGAGATATTTATAACAGGCCGCTCTCGTGTGGAGCCGGCGCTGGCAGCGCGGCGCCGCGGCCCCGGGGACGGCGGGGAGCGGCCCGGGCGTTCCGCTGACGGCAGCCCCCCTTCTTCTGACCTACAGGACTTCTGCACCGACCTGGCCGCCTCCAGCGCCAGCTTCGTGCCTACGGTGACGGCCATCTCCACCAGCCCCGACCTGCAGTGGCTGGTGCAGCCCACTCTCATCTCTTCAGTGGCCCCCTCCCCGAGCCGCGGGCACCCCTACGGCGTCTCGGCGCCCGCCCCCCCCACCCCCTCCCCCCCCCCCGTGCCGGAGGCGCCGGGGGGCCGCCG
>VXAD01010151.1:151478-193011 GCA_013399195.1 Dicrurus megarhynchus
CGCGGATTGGAGTTGTTGGACGCGGGGGGGGGTGGTGACGGACTGGGGGGACGCGCGGCCGGCGGGTTGCCCTGGCCGGGGGGCACCGGGCTGGCAGCGGGACTGAGCGGCCTCTTTCTGCCCGCAGTTGTCCCCGGAGGAGGAGGAAAAGAGAAGGATCCGCCGGGAACGGAACAAGATGGCAGCGGCCAAGTGCCGCAACCGGCGGCGGGAGCTCACCGACACGCTGCAGGCGGTAAGTGCTGCCCGGGAGGTGGCGGGGGAAGAGGGAGGACCCGGGGTGGGGGTGGCAGGAGGAAGGGGACTCCAGCTGGGAGTGATGCTGGCCCTGGCTGACAGCCTGCTCTCTCTGCAGGAGACCGACCAGCTGGAGGAGGAGAAGTCCGCGCTGCAGGCGGAGATTGCTAACCTGCTGAAGGAGAAGGAGAAGCTGGAGTTTATCCTGGCGGCCCACCGGCCCGCCTGCAAGATGCCCGAGGAGTTGTGCTTCTCCGAGGAGCTGGCAGCTGCCAGCGCTGCTACCGCGCTGGACCTGGGCACCCCCAGCCCCCCCATGACCGAGGAGGCTGCCTTTGCTCTGCCGCTGATGCCTGAAGCGCCGCCGGCCGTGCCGCCCAAGGAGACCAGCAGCAGCGGGCTGGAGCTCAAGGCTGAGCCCTTCGACGAGCTGCTCTTCTCCACGGGGCCGCGGGAGGCCTCCCGCTCCGTGCCCGACATGGACCTGCCTGGGGCCTCCTCCTTCTACCCGTCGGACTGGGAGTCGCTGACTGCCGGGACCAGCGGCGAGCTGGAGCCCCTCTGCACCCCTGTGGTGACCTGCACCCCGTGTCCCAGCACCTACACCTCCACCTTCGTCTTCACCTACCCCGAGGCAGACGCCTTCCCCAGCTGCGCTGCCGCGCACCGGAAGGGCAGCAGCAGCAATGAGCCCTCGTCTGACTCCCTCAGCTCCCCCACCCTCCTGGCCTTGTGAAGGGCTCCAGCACTGACTGACCTGCTGGGCCCCCTCCCCTGCCCAAGCACCCCCACGGACTTGCAGCTGTGCCCCATGGGGCTCCCCAGGCCTGGGGAGGGCCCTGCCACCGCCACCCCCTGTCTGGCCTGGTGCTCCGGGGCCTGGCAGAGCATCGTGCACCGAGGTCTCTTACCTCTTCCAGAGATGTAGCAAATCGCATGGAGTTTGTCTTGTCCCCAGTGGCCCACCCATGAGAGCTGGTAGTCTGTAGCATGTCCCACATGGCTGGGTAGGTGACTCCCTCCCCTCCTTAGTATCACTAGCATTAACTAATTAATCTCTTGGTTTTAAATGATTGGAATTTAACCTGGTGCTGGGTATCTCCAACTCGTATCTAGTGCAGCTGATTAACAATAACTACTGTGTTCCTGGCAATATCGTGTTCTGATGACTTAGCAATGACCCATTTTACGTGGGGGGAAAGAGACTCTATTTTATTTTCTAGTAGGTAGATAAATAGCTATATCCATGTACTGTAGTTCTACATTGATGTTCATTGTAACTTTACTGATCATGCATTGTTGAGGTGGTCTGAATGTTCTGACATAAGTTTTCCATGAAAACGTTTTTATTGTGTTTTTAATTTATTTATTAAGACGGATTCTCAGATATTTATATTTTTATTTTATTTTTTTCTACCTTGAGGTCTTTTTTGACATGTGGAAAGTGAATTTGGATGAAACTTAAGCATTGTTTGCTTATTATTGTTCAGAGACATTGTCAATAAAAGCATTTAAGTTGACTGCTGGAGCTGTCCTTGTGTTACCTTTTGCACTTGCTTTTCTGCGACCTCAAAGGGGCTCCCTAGCCTCTAATTTTGGCTGGGCTTTATAAACTGCAGACAATTGCAATCTGCCTGAGGCTTAGGGTGCATCAGGGTGGGAATATCATTTAGGCCAGCCCTGTCCTTGTCCTGGTGTTAGTCAGGGCTGGCTGTGGTTACACCCATCCTGGTAGGCAGCAGGGTCACTCCTTATGGCCTTCCCCAGCTGCTCTGTCTGGGTCTGGTCCCGTTCTGTGTCTGTGTGTCACCTGCTGTGGCCTTTCACCAACTACCTGGAGGTCTTGCTGGAAAGGTGGTGAAAAGGCAGGTGAGTTTGTGCCTGTGAATCAGGAAGGCCATCTCTAGGCTGGGGCCCACATGATCATTTCCATGTGCCTAACAGCCCAACTTCCTTCTCCCTGCTGAGAAGGGGGCATGCACCCTGGCTCCGGGTGCCCCTGGATGTGGTCTGGTTCCTCTAGGAGTAGCCATGGCCTATCTTCTTTGGGACGTAAGGGGAGGAGAAAGACTTGTGCACTCCTCAATTTGGGCTGAGTGCTATAAGGCAAGCCCCTGGCCCTTCAGTTTCTATTAAAGCCAGCCCACTTCTTGAATGAACGAGTTATGGCAAATGGCACACACGTTCTAGGAATGTGCTGCCTCCTTGGGGTCTCTGTACAGGTGCTCTCTCCTGCTGAGTTAGTTTAGAGGGGCTGATACCCTCTGTCACTCCTGCTGCTTGTGCAGTGAAGTGTGCTCTGCTGGCAGGAGAGCAGCTGGGCCAGGCTACCCCTGCATGAAGAGCAGTAGTCTTCTCCCTCCTTACTGGCTACACATGAAGAGTCCCCTGAGAGTAGCAAGGCCTCTCTGACAGCCTCCACCCCTGTCACTCCACTTTGAGAACTCCTTTCTCAAGGTGAAAGCAAAGATGCCACCTGTGCTGGCATGTGTGGCCAGCTGAAGGCCATCTTGGCACCATGCTCTCAGGGGATCTCTGTAGGCTGGCATTCAGGGTTGGGTTTCTGTAAGTCCACATTTCCTGGTCACTGCAGCAGGCTCTACTTTTTTCACCCCTTCCCTAATCAGAACACACATAGGATCTACCTCATCTCAGTAATGAGTGTTGCAGCTCCATGACTTGCTCAACAAGGCCTGCCCTGTGTAAAAGCAAATATTACAAGGCCAGTTTCCTGTCTTTCAACATTAATCTGTAGGCAGAGCTGACAAGTGTTGAAGAGTAATCCCACTTGCTACTGAGAAGCAGCTACTTTCACGCTGCCACTTGAGTTTACACGGGCAACACCCAGGTGCAACAAATGCACAGCAGCACTGAACCATGAAGCAGTCATGTAGGTGGTAGGTGATGCTGCAAGACTTATGTGACAGGTAACCCTGTGAAGTCAGTAGATCTGGAATCACAATGTGCTGTCTTGCTGAAAGACCACTGAGTTCAGAGCTGAAGAATTCATGTCTCTGGGAGCCCACACATGCTGCTGAAAATCACCAGACATTCAGCAGAGGCAGAAAAGAACAGGGGCCCACGAAGTTCAAAAATACCACACAGTTCCCTCAAAGTAGGTGGAGTGATCCTGGCTGCATCATCTCTCATGATCACTGCACAGGCTAAAGCAAAATTTAGAGCTAAATTCAGAGAGACAGCAGTCCTGCAGCCTAACCATGGCTTCTCTTTTTAACAGCAGTGATAGCAAGTGCCACATCTAAGTGTCAGCTTTTGCATTTGTTATGCAGAGATGTCATCTTCAGGGGTGGCACTACATGAGACACGTTACGTCTAACTCCACGCTGCAGACTTACTCCTTGCCTTCCGCCACAAACAACCCAGAATTCAGGATGTGCTACATAAAATTTATGGTGTGTTATAAATGTGATTTATCTGCTTCCTAGCGTTTGAGAATTATGTAGTGAAGTTGCACCTAACAGTGGGAATCTTGCCACTATCTTCAACTGAGGAATAATGCAGCAATCTCTGCCTTCAATGGTTATGAGCATGTGCTTCAATTACAAGCTGTATCTGATACATCACACAGATACCGGCACAGACCTTTGTGAAACAACAATGGAACGAGATAAGACACGTAGGTAACGCTCGTGTTATTTCTGACGCCTCCTGTGCTCCTGATCCCTCTGAGGGCAGTAGTGTAATTAATTCTTAGAAATGCAACTGCAACACAACGCAAGGCACAGCGGGATCGTTGTTACGAATTACAGAAAGTAGAGCTGCAGAACAACGTGAAGATCCTTAAACGCGTTTATGGCAGAATAAAGAAGGGCTGCTAGCACAGCAGTACCTCCTGCCCGGGTACAGAAGGGTGTTGCGGATCTAGGGCTGCCTCGGTGCTGGCAGCAGCCGCAGTCCCNCGCGCGCCCGTGTTTACTGTTTGGTTGCCGGGGCGCCGCGCGCGGGCGCGTCGGGGACGTGACGTGACGTCCCGCTCCCCGCGGGGACGCCGCGAGCCAGCGCCGTGACGCGCGCGCTTCCGGCCGTGCCCATATATGGCAAGGCGGCGGCGCCGCGCTTCCCGTGGCGTGCGGCGGGAAGGATCCGGAAAGAGGGCGGGACGGGCACCGGGACGGGCACACCGCTCCCTGCCTTGCCCCAGCCTGGCTCCTCGCAGGTGGTGCCCCCGGTGGGCTGACAAGGCAGCCGGGTCTCCGTTCCCCCTCCTTCTCCGGCGCTGTCGCTCCCTTTGCGGGGTGAGGTGTCAGTAGAAGAAGGAATGGGGATTTCACGCAGCTGAGTGTTGAGTCCCAGGCGAGCTCACACGTAACGGTTTGTAGTTCTCGCTGTCCCTAACTAGGCTTCCGTGGCATCACCCCTCCACCTGGAAATCTCCATAGTCAGCTCTCAGCTTGAAGAATTGATCTGTGATGGTGGAAAATCAAAGGTGATACAATTTGGCTCAACATAAAAAAAACCAAACCAAAAAAACACCCACCATCCCCCACAGTAAACAACTGGCTTTTATCTCCATTAGGGGGGAGAAAATAATTACCTTTTTTTTTTTTTACTGCAGTTGCGGCACAAGAGCTGCCCTATGAACGTGGCTGCAGCATATCGGGTGACCAGGCACCTTTATCCTTGAACACTTAGTCTGCCAGTTCTCGTGTCATTTGTCTTTTTGTTACTATTTTGTTACAATAAATCTGACTCTACTGCTTTCTGTCAAAATAGAACAGGAAGCCTGCCAAAAAAGTTATCAGAGCCAGTGGACAGTCAAAAATAAATGGATTATTCAGAGGAGATAAGGTTCTGGAGAAAAAATAAATTAGTATTTTGCTCTGTGCTCACTGTAGAGGAACTTAAGAATATTCCTGTGCTTATACTTTATTTTGTGAAAGATTTATCAGAGTATATGTTTCAAGCTGAAGGCCTGTAGAAAAGGTAGTGAAACAAATGGCTAAAAAAAGCGTTGAACAAACGGACTGCATTATATTCATCCAAGGGTTCTAAGAGAAGTCAAGACTTAAATAACTGATCTGCTTATTAATGGTTTTTGTGTAACATTGCATTTAGAAGGGCTTTGATAACGGAGAATGGGAAGATAGTTAATACACCAATTGGAAAAAAAAAACCAGCCTGAAAAGTTCTGGAGAGCTGTTGAGCAATGAACCTGTTCTCTGTACCAGCCAAGTTAGTGAAAACTTTAAAGAGGTGAACTAGTGGGTACACGGAGAAAATGGTACCATGGCAGCTGGCAGAGCCTTTCTAATGAGAAGTCCTGGCCTCACACATGTTTGGAGTCCTGTGAGGAGTCAGCAAAGCATGTGGACAAGAGACATTCAGCTGATATTTTCTATCTGGGTTTCTAAAAAGCATTCAACATAATCTATGAGCAAAACTTCTGAAGAAACTGTGGAGTAAGAGAAGTTTTCATATGGATAGATGACCCTGCATTAAAGATAGGTCTCTGGAAGACGGAGCAAAAGTATTTGTCAGTAGAATGAGTCAATATGCAAAGTTCCACAAGGTTCTGAATTGGAGCCTATGGACTAAGAGCAAAGGTAGTAAAATGTCACAATACAAAGTGAGTGGGTGGTACAATTTGATGTACATACATGTAAAGTGTTTTAAATGGGAGGTAAACAATCCATTTCAATCATACAGAAACAGCCTAGAAGCTGATTTATCACTAGGTAACAAGATCTTGGCATAATAATTATTCTGTGAAAACCTCAGTTCAAGGCTTGGTAAATGAGCAAATTGAGTGCTAGGAGGTAAGGAATAAGAGCAAGAGAATAAAAGCAGAGAGTGTCATTATGGCATGGGATAAATCCATGGTGTGCCAGTGGTTTGAATGTTGTGTACAGTTCTGATCTTTAGAAGGACATAGAGCAGTGTAAGAGGTTCAGAGAAGTAGATAAATGTTAGGAGGTGTGGGACAGCTTCTAGGTCAGAACCAGTAAGTTAACTAGGACTCTTCAGCTTCACAAACCCAAGTGAAGGGAGGTTTCTTTCAGTGTAAGAATGACACACAATAAGCAAAACTTGGGGAAATATGGAATAAAAACAAACTTGACAAGGTTGCTCATTCCATGTTGTGGGTACTTGAAGAAAACCTGGTTTTGTGGATACTACAAGGGGGTTTTTTGAGAGGAAAAGTCCAGAAAATGAACACAAGTAAAAGCTAGTGAGGACTATTAAATACACAAATATTCCCTTTGTTTGTGCAAATCCTGGTTTTGAAATTTCTGGGGCCTTAGGGAATACTGTGCTGATGCAGCACTATGCACTGACCACTGACTTTGTCCTTACTACTTTCTTCAAGCAGTTGCTGCCACGTAGTGTCAGAAGACTGTGGCTGATAACAGAGAGGGGCAAAATCTGTGCTTGATTTCATCAAATATGACTATTTCTATGTGGGTTTGTAGGGATTTAGCCGAACTTTTGCTCTTTCCTGTGCTTCCATATTGTAATGGTGTTTGAAATTTGTTTAAATTACCAGAAGATGTGATCTCATATGTCCGTGCACCTTATCTGTTCAGATCTTTTGCTGATAAGGTTGTTCTTTGGCTCTGCTTCCGGTAACCGTCCCAGGCAGAGGTAGGCTGGCGACCCAGTGAGGTGCTGAAGTGAAACCAGCAACACCCATTCTTCTCGTTGGGAAACAGCGGATGTTCACAAGGACTTGGATATTATATCAACAGGATATCATGGGAAAACAAAAGAAGGCTGTAACTAGCATGTGGACAATGTATCTTTATTATTTCCAATTAAGGAGCTCTTGTTCTGTCGTGTGGTGTCCTGTCCCCTGCCACCCTCCTGGCATCTTTAGTCTGCACAACAACAGATTTTCAGCTCTTCTTCACTGATTATATTTAAGCTCTGCTTTTATACAAATGTTTTGTAATTTGGTCTGTTGGCTATGGACAACCAGCTGCAACATTAAAGGAGTAATTTTAATTCTGACTGCATCACAACTTCCACTTGGTAAGGATTGAGTGCTTTTTAAATAGCCCATCTTGAATCTTCTCATGCTAGGGAGGAAGGAAAGAGAAAGCAACTCATAATACAGTATTTATCTGGTTTTGTTTGCAAAATTAAATATTTCTCCTGAATAGGTAACAGTATTGCAAAGGCCGTGAAGCAGCAGTGTTAGTCTTAAGGCATATCATCTGAAAGGTACACAGAATTCAGATACTGCAAGGGTATTTGGGTTTTCAAGTAAAACATTGTTTTGACACTGCTTTGAAGTATATTGGGTACTTCAGCATGAGAGTGATGAAATTCCTGCTATGAAGCGTTTGAACTCTAATTGTGGGAAAAATAACAGTTGCCAGGTAGAGAAGGACAAGCTCTGTTACAGCATTTAGGCATGTGGTATGGCAATTGAATTAAAATAGTAACGTAACCTAATGATGATGTGTCACTAACCTCGAGGACACCAGGGAAGATAAACCAAAGTAATTTGCTGTCATTACATAAGAACTGAATACAAAGCCAAGAATGGGGTTTCGGCACCGATAAGGATTTCACTCCAAGACTTTCAAAGAATTCAGTTCTTCAAAGCTTAACTATTCATGGGACTCTCAGATCCTCCCATCCTCTTCCCTCTGCCCCTCCCCTCTCCTCCCTCCTCCCCACCCCCACCCCCCCGTGTTTTTTTTGCTGCTATTTGTCAGCAATTTCCAGGTGCCACAAGCTTGGGTTCCTTGGCTGTGCCTGTGCTGCTAAATAAAAGAGGGTAGGAATCAAGCTTGGGCATTTGACTCCTGCTTTTCCACTGTGCTCTACTACACAGTAATAATTCTGGTCTCTGAAACAGTCTTGGCATGTGTCAACCAGCAAATCCCAAGATGATGGTTGGGTGTAGCTCAGAGGGTAGCATGTGTCCAATGAGCAAGACTCAGTGAGACTGGACCTCCTGCACTCTACTGGGTGATCCAGCAATATCCCAGCAGGTTTCACACTGTCAAACACACCTCTGTGCTTTGGCATATGACAAGTCCTTTAGCTTCATACTGTAAACCATCCCTCTGGGCTACAGCACAAGCTCTCTTTTATTAAAATCTGCGTGTTTGAAATAACACTCCCGAAGCAATACTTATTTAAGACCACGTGTCGTTTGGAGGTGACCACGGGCCAGGTGCTGTATAGTGTGGTTGTGGTGAGTGACTGCCCAGCCGTTCCACCACAGAACAGTTCCTGGCCCAGCTTCACTTGGCATTGTAGATGCTGCCTGTGTCAGGCTATAAACAAGCTCTGGCAGGTTAGAGGATTTACCTTGCTGTAAGGGTTGTGTAACATGTTCAGTGCTCCAGAAGGAATCCCAAAGACTGCAGTGTTTGATAAATTATCTCCAAATCATCCTAAATATGGGGAGGGATTTAAAGGAAAATTAACGGATGTTTTTCACTGAGTGGCAGATACGTAGCTGTAACTGGTGGCAAACATGGTGAAATAAGACACAATGAAACATGTTATTCTACCTGGTTGCTTATTTTCAAGAGCTTTATTTCTGTCTGGGAGCTAAGTCAAGGGGCATGGCAAGCTGATGGTTTCCACACTTCAAGAACCACGGAATAATAGTCACATGAGTTACGTACCCCTCATCCTTCAGAAGGGATGATCCTGATTAGGAACATTTATTTGAGAAGTTTTATCTATACTCTACATACCTTTAGGTTCCAAGGGCAAATGCTTCACTGGATCTTAGTCCCAACACATTTAGTCAAGACCTAATGAAAATCCTTTTTTTGTCGCTTTAGTCCTTATTGCAGAAAGGCCCTACAGGAATGCAAGACTCTTGCTCATTACACCAGAATAGTATTAACATGGCTTCTTCATAAACCTGTCATATAGTCATATGTCTTTAACATAAGTCAAGATTTGCTAAGAAAGCTTTATCACTTCAGAACTGAGGTTGGGTTTTTTTCATATCTTTTAGAACCTATAATTTGAGAAGGATTTTACCGTGCAAGTATTTTCATGCCAAAAATAAATGCAACTTATTTGCTTATTTCTTATAGAGTAGGTAAGGATGGTTCTGGAACCAATAAGATGGTTCTGGAATGGTGATACTTCTGTGTTTGTGATAAAAGTGACAACCTATTCCATCTGCTGGATGCATGGAATAGAGTGTAACTCCATGCAGTCAAACGAAGAAAAATCTCTTTTTTCCAAGTCAGTGTATGACCAGTCAGCAATATTTTTCCACTCTGTGCCACTTTGTCACTTGCTGTTGTATCATCAGACATTAACTGTGGCTGAAGGCCTAGACTGTTGGGTGCATGTGAGAATGATTATCATAACTAACTTAAGGCACGTGTAGTAGCACAGGGAATGACCTCACAGCTTCCAATCTTGTAATAAATATAGCTTAATTACTGGATATTGCATGACAGCTTGTGCCCTGCAGGTGATCAGGCACAGAATGTGGTAAAGACCAGCTCTGACTCTTAAGCAAAGGTTTGTATTTCCTTTTAAGATACACTATGCACTGAAATAATCATCTGTGTGTATGAGAACAAAGTATTTATTATAAAATGATTTCCACCTGAGGATCTTGGAGCTCCTTATGGGCACTAATGATTGAAGTGTTCTGTTCCAGTTCGCAGCTTACCATGAACCATTCAAAGCAGCATCTGAGCACTTTCCCATTAACCTCAAAAGTGACTAATACACAAATGTGTGGTTTGTTCCCCTCTCCCCTCCCTGGTGGATTTTGTGCTGCAGTGTGTTTGTGCTCCAGGCGTAAGCAGCACAGCTTGCAGTCTGAATGGGCAGGTACTGAAGGGTCCTTAGTCCTTAGGGAGCTCATTCTCCAAATTTTGGAAAGTTGTGTCCCTTGCAAAGGCCAATATTACATTATTGCAGAGAAGCTACAGTTTCAGGATATCTTAAGTCCATCTCCATGTGTTTTGTTTTGTTTGTCTCCATTCTGTTTTGTTCTTGGTTTCTATGCAGTTATTTGTCTGACCTCTCAATTAAATGGTCCAGGAAGTTACACTGGCACAACAAATGTAGTTATGTGGGAGAGTTAAGCTGCTCTGAATCCCCTACCAAAGTTACTGCAGAACCAGTCAAGTGCTGTGGCTGACAGAACAGTATAAACTCCGATGGAACAGCATATCCAGGACCTAAGTGATTTGCCTATGTTCAGTTTGGAATGTTCACTCTTCAGAGCATGCACTAAAATCGTTATGTTTTACCATGAAAGTGGTCAAACATTGGAGCATGTTGCCTGGAAAGGCTGTAGAACCTCCAGCCTTAGAAGTAATCAAAACTTGACTGGCTGAGGCCCTGAGCCACCCACTCTAACTGACCCTGCTTTGCACAGGGATCGAAAAGTAGCCTTCAGAGACCCCTTCCAGCTTTTGCTGATGCACTGAGTGTATGAATGGCAGGATTGGTTGGGTCACAGAGAGCTGAGTAATGCCATGGTGGTGTGTGAAAGCAGCAGAGTGGTAACACACAGGGTTTGTGGCAAGGAACTACTCCAGATGTATGAAATGTCTCTATGTATATGTATGAGCATCTCTAAGATCTGGATGACATGTTCTGACAGATCTAACTAGCAGTTCAAAATATTATCTTTGCTGTCTGTAAGGTTGCTAGCTCTCCTGGGTGACAGCCTGTGCTGTACCCTTACCCATGCCCAGAGCTATTAGCTAACCAGGTGGCTGAGGAAAGGGGCTTGTGCAGAGCTCCCTGGTGCCCAGTGACAAGGACTGATGTTCCCATTCTTCTTCTGCCTCCCCTGGAACCGATGTGTTAACCCAGGACAGGAGAGCAGGATGGAGAGACTTAGATGGGAATGCCTGCAACCACCCCAGTCATAGTCATCCACCCCAGAGTTAGACCCCCAAGGCAGCTCTTCCAAGCTCAGCCACCTCTAAACCCAGATTTTTGGTGTCCCAAGACATCCATCTGCTGAGGTTTCTTTTTGCCCTGTGTCTGATTTTCCATAGGTGCCATTTGTGGATAAAGTTCTACAGTTTAATGTAAACATGCTATCATTTATACTGGAACTGACAGCAGTGTGCAAATGTCTTTGTGGCCTTGGTGCTCATTTGCACTACCCTGAGCTGTAGCAAAGCTGACCAGTAAAATGGCCCGTGTCTCCTGGGTTTTGGCAGGTCCGTTGTCAGTGGAAGAGTCTTGATGCTACTTGATGCTTTCATCATGCCAGTGCCTGGAGTCATATGGTTATGTAAGAATTTAAATTTCGGTTTTTGTTAAGCATGTATTTATATCTCGAGATCAAGGAGGAGAGTTGGGCAATACGAACCCTGCAGCCCCAGACACTTGAAGCAATACGCAACGTCCAACGCTGACAGCAGCAATATCGGGAAGATCTCGGGAGTTCTGGGGATCAGGCTCGTGGGCTGGCACCCGTGGGTGCAGCCAGCTGGGCAGCCCCCTCCGCCCGACCCCCGGCTGTAGAAAACGCCCCCGGCCTCTCCGTCCCTTGGCCAAGTCCCCGCGAGAATCGCCACCCGCGCTCCCCGTCGTCTGCTCGTGTGTCGCGTCCCCGCGGCAGCTCCCCGCTCCCCGCCGGCCGTGTCCCGTGCCCGGGGGGCATCCCACAGTGCCCGTTCTCGGCCGGAGGCTGGCCGGGGCCCTTTCCTGCTTTCCTGGGCTGGGCATTCACAACTTCAGCCCTGGGCGGTCTCGGCAAGTGTCTGCAGCCTTGCAGGAATGCTGCTGGTCTGGTGGGTTAAGTCTTCATTCCTCGCCTTTCACTGCTCCCTGCTGGTCTCGGGGAAGCTGAGCACTGGGGGAGAAATGCAGAAGCGACTAGTGCCGATTGAGGAGCGTTGAATCAGGGCGCCCTGACCCCAGTGGTCATTACTCCAGCCGCCGGCTGAAAGCAGGTCCAACATGAGTGCGTTGCTCACTCTGTTGTTCAGTTGGATTTTGGATATCCCTGGGAATGGAGGTTCTACAACACTTCTGGGCAACTTAATCCAGTGTTTGGTCAGTCTTACAGTAAACAATCAGGATCCTGGGGACATGTTCTGAAGAGTTAGTATTTCCTCGCTGCTTTCCCAAACTTTTTACAAATGCCAAACACTTTTTCAGTGAAGTGGCTCCTCAGCCAGGTGGCACCCAGTACTGTTTAATGGAGTTATTCTCTCCCAGGTGAGAGACTTTGCATTTGATTATTGTTTTAATAAAATTGTTATCAGCCATCCCTCCAGCCTGTTTGGATTCCTCCAAGTGGTAGCGCTGCTCTCTCAGCATGTCAGACACTACCCCTGATCTGTTGTTGTGCATTAATTCGCTGTCTGTAAGCTTTGTCACACCATCCCAGGATGTTATTAAGGGCATCACAGAGTACTGACCCTTAACAGATGCCACTTGAGTCCACAGGTTGTCACTTGGGCTTTGTGCTGCTGACTGACTTTGAGTGTGGTGATCCAGACAGTTTCCAACCCACCTCTTTATTCATGAGGCAAATATCTACCTATCTCACTAATTTGTCTCTAAGCTTAGTTATTGGGGTAGGTGGCATTGAGAGCTTAACTAAAGTCGATTGCTGGCTCAACCAGAACCAAAGAGCCGATGGTCCATCCCCAGTGCAGCAGTCTGCTTTGCCAGGACCCTCTAGTCCTCTCCATAAAACCTCTTGCCTAGTCACTCACCTGATCCCATCTCGCATCTGCACTGACACTGCTCTCAGGCTGCCCTCCTTCCTCTCACCAATCTGCTTTCCCATGACTGCTGAGCCTCACAAGGATGCTTCCTGGGGCGGGACCAAGTAGGCAGGTAGCCTTTTCATGGAATGGACAGGTTGTTGATACATGGCCAGACTTGCTCTCAGAGTCCTTTGCCTTGCTGTGTATCTGCTGTCAAGTCTGATAATTGAAACACCTTTTGATGAAATCTTGTTCTTAATCCTCTCAAATACATACATGTGCTGATACTGAGTCTAGTTTATCTAATGAAGCTTTGGATAGAGTGTTCCTGTAAACACCATACAGACCAGGGGCCTGGCAACGTCTTATCAGATTTTGCCCTAGGAAATAGTAAAAAGTCAGAGAGACTGTAAAGTGGGATCTGGCAGGGCTGGGATCTGGCACTTGTGAGAAATGCTGAAGACTAAAGCACATCAAACAAGGGGCTTGGACAACCACAGGCTGTGCTAGTCAGGGGAAGAGCCTTGCTTTTGTTTATTTTACTGGTTTTTGACTCTTTGAGCTGTGTTCTGCAGGAAGGACTTAGATCACAGGTTAAGCCTATCTTGGGCCAGCGAGAGAGCCCAATACCGAACAGTTGCCAGAAACTAGATCCTGGAAGGGGTGTCTTGCTGTAATTACTGTGCTGGAAATTCAGGTGGCACTGAGGCTGACAGGAGGCTGTTGAGCTTCTTGGATTCAAATATTGCGTTGCGAGTCTAAGTTGTGAGTCATTTCTAAAGGAAGTAAAAATGTAGGAAAATACATCCCGGTGAAAGGTACCTTAAAACTTTCTGCACTGCTATTAAATTACTTATGTCCTTGCACAATGGATAGCAAGAGAAAAGGTCTGTCAACATATGGCACATTACAATTTTTTCTGATCTTTTGAGCCCAGGACAGAAATCCCTGTGTGGTGAGAAGGGAAGTTGGGATTAAGAAGACTTCTGAACTCAGCACTGACCTGTTGCTGCTGCTATCTCCAATGGCCAGAACTTTTACATGACTGAAGAGTGGGCAGGGGACAGATGCTGAGGGCAATTTGGAAGTGGCTGTGGACAGCTGAGGAGGTGAGGCACCCTGAAGCAGCAGTGTTACAGATGTGCCAGGTGCAGCATTGGAAGAGTAGCTTCCTGAACCTGTAAAGGTCTGTCCAGTGTGATAGGTAATGGTGCTTTATTGGGTCTGCAATTTCTAGGGCAGTTCCAGAAATAGTTGTGCTTCTAGGTGTTTTTCTGTTCTTGCTCTCATCTAGGAAGCATCTACAAGTTTAAGCTAAGCTGATCTCTTGACTTCCCTCATACCTAACAATCTGCTATGTCCAGCTGCTCACCATACCAAGTCAGAGAACAAACCCTGAGTAGTTTGAGATACAATCCCTTTGTTGCACTTGTTTGGGTTGATTGGCCATTTGTGTCCTGTAGCCAGAGAGGCCCACGGAGGTCTCTCTTTGAAAACAACATAACCACTTTTCTTATTTTATTTTCTTACTGAGGACCACCTTTCTTCCCCCCTACCTGCCGACATTGCGCATGTTGATGGCAGAGCAGAGTGAGCTCTGGTCATTGCAGCCAGACAACCATTGCAGTGGTTGCAGCCCTGCGATAGAAATTGCCACTGTTACGGCTGTAGTGGTGGCTTGGAAGGGAAACAGTTTGTTAGCACTTATTCAGCTATGGAGTCCCACCTGTCTTACAAACTCTGCTCTGTTCTCAAGTCCTTCAGAATAAAAATGGAGGCCTAGTGAAATGTACAGGCAGCAACAAGTGCTGCCTCTTGTTTTGTCGATGCTGAGAGTGGGGGCATTTTGCTGTGCTGAGTTTCCTTGTGAGGGTAATAGTCCTTGAGAAATTGTCTTCCTCTCCTGAGGAATGTCAGGCATATTCCTGACCTTCCCTTTGGGAACCCTGTCATTGGAGTTGCCGAGCCATGTGTGCAGAATTATGTCAGTGGCCCTGAAGGAGCTGGCTTTGCTGAGCAGGTCTAATAGCTGCAGTACCTGAGGAGCCTCCTCTGTTTGCTGAGCCTGACACGAAGGTCCTTCTGCTCCCACTAATGGCCTGTGCCCAAATCTCTCAGTACATGAGCAAGCTCCTGTCAGAGTTGGAGAGGCTGGGTGAGTCCAGCTGGGTGTTTGGCTAATGCTTTACAAGGACCAAGCTTTTCCTTTGCTTCCCTGCACCCCGCAAACCTTCTGCTGACAGGCAAGATATTAAAATAAAGACTGTGTGGCCCCTATTGATTCTACCCAAGGCTTTTCTATTTTTTTTCCTGTGGAAGCCTGACACGCAAAGTCTTGCACTGTGCCTTTCAAATCAGGCTCTGGATCAAGTCTTGCAAAGATTGTGTGCAGCTGCAAGATTGCTGGAGGGGTTTTTATCCTCACATCAGATGGAGCTGTGGCAAAAAAAGCGCCAAACCAAAACAAGGATAAATCACAGAGCCAGCAACTTTCTTGGCATCTCTGGGATTGTGGCTCCTCCTGCCCCTCTGGCCTTCAGAAATGTACTCGGCAGAGCTGCCTGCATAGAAAAACAAACGCTTCCCAAACCAAAACAGAGTTGGGTGTTGGTAGTGAATGGGCCAACACTGTGTGCTGGCGTCATCTCTGCCCACTGCCAGCACGTTGTCATAGGAACAGCTGGATTATTTTACAATCCAGCTGTGGAGCCAATTCTCCAAAGGAGTTGCCTGGAGGGAGGAGAGAGGGGCAGGCAGAAGGCAGCACTGCTGTATTTTCTGGTAACTGGAGGGAGGAGCACTATTAATGGAGAGAGGGAGGGAAGGATTACCAGTGAGTGCCATCTATCATAGCCTGAAACTGCAACTAGTCATTTCCAGATAACTGACTGCTGTTAGCTGCATCTGGGAGTTACAGGCTGCCCTGTGGGACAAGGGTGGTGAGGAAAACGGCGAATCTTTTTGTGTTGCGGGTGATAACGTGTCTCACAGCATGCTGTCCTGCAAAGACCATGACTTGTCAGCTCTGGGGAGTGCTGTGCACCTGTACAGGTTCCCACCACCCCAGAAATTTGTAGCTTATCAATTAATGGGTGTTTGCTTACCACGAAAACGATTCATCACTGTTTCCTTTGCCCTCTTTGCAATGTTTGTTGCCCTGTTTCCTTTCTAGAAGCTCCTTGGATCCTATTTTGAGGCTGCAGAGCATTGAGAGCATTATAGGTGCCTAAATAGAGGCTTAGTCTTTGTGCTGGTGAAGGCTGTCATACCAAAGTGAACATACTTGGTCTGACGGCAGGATGTTTGCCCTTCAAGTGAACTCCAGGCCTTGTGGCTTAGCAAATCACACTGGTTTGGGGCTTGATGAGTACCCACAATGAAGATTTGATGACAAAAGCCAGGAACCTGCAGCGGCTGGAAGTACAAAGCCCTTTGCTCTGATACAGCGGGGGCTGCTGCTCTTCTGAAAGGGGAATCCAGGCAGAAGAGATCTGTCTGCCTGCAGAGTGCTCCTGGCGCAGGGAGAAGAGGCAGGGAGGCTTGGTAGGAGGCGGTGGCGTTAACAGGTCGCTGCTGTGCCGTGTCCAGGGCACGCTCGTGGCGGCTGAAACGAGGCGCCCGCACCCCGCTGTATCCCGTTCCAGCGCTGGAAGCAGCGCGGCGGCGCCCCGGCACGCGGTGCCGCGGGCGCTGCGGTNCGTCCCGGCCTCTGCACTCCCACAACCCGGGGAAGCACGGGGCGGGCAGCTGCCTCTCAGCTCCGCCAGCGTGTTCTGCAGCCTGGCTTGGCTCGACAGGCGTTCTCCTTCCGTCAGTTACAGGGAGGGATGGCCAAGCAAGAGCTGACCGTGGGTTGATTGCCAGGACAGGTGAATTAACCTTGCTTTCCCCTCGCCAAACCATCTGGCTGCTCTGATAGGCCTGATTGGCTCTGGAGACCCCTTCACTCAGTTCGCAGATGACGCCAGGCTGGGGGGAGTGTTGATCTGCGGGAGGTTAGGAGGGCGCTGCAAGGGGGATCTGCAGGCTGGATTGATAGGCTGAGGCCAGTCAGGTACGGGGTTCAACAAGGTCAAGTGCCAGCTCCTGCTCTTGGGTCACAACAACCCCAGGCAGTGCTACAGGCCCAGGGAAGAGCGGCTGGAAAGCTTCCTGGCAGAAAAGGGCCTGGGTGTGCTGGTCAACAGCAGTTGAACATGAGCCAGCATGTGCCCAGGTGGTCAAGAAGGCCAGTGGCATCCTGGCTTGTGTCAGAAATAGCGTGGCCAGCAGGACCAGGGAGGGGATTGTCTCCCTATACTTGGCACTGGTAAGGCCACACCTCAAGTCCTGTGTCAAATTTTGGGCCCCTCACAACAGGAAAGACCTTGAGGTGCTCGAACGTGTCCAGAGAAAGGCAGCGGAGCTGCTGAAGGCTCTGAAGCACAAGTCCTGTGAGGAGCACCTGAGGGAGCTGGGGGTGTTTAGCCTGGAGAAAAGGAGGCTCAAGGGAGACCTTTTTGCTCTCTACACCTACCTGAAAGGAGGTCATAGTGAGCTGGGGGTCAGTCTCCTCTCCCAAGTAACAAGCGACAGGACAAGAGGAAACAACCTGAACTTGCACCATGGGAGATTTAGATTGGGCATTGGGAAAATTTCTTCACTGAAAAGGTTGTCAAGCATTGGAACAGGCTGCTTAGGGAAATGTTAGAGTCACCATCCCTGGAGGTATTTATAAGACATGTAGATGTATTTTTTAGAGACATGGTTTAGTGGTGGACTTGGCAGTGCTGGGTAAATGGTTGGACTCGATGATCTTAAGGGTCTTTTCCAGCTTAAACAATTCTGATTCTCACATGCAGTTTTTGCCAGAGCTGGAAGGGCAGGTCCAATTTTATTCCTTGATTTTGAAGTAATGAGTGTGTGAAAGATAAGAACCACAGAATGCCAGTGAGCTTAGAAGACTCTCATGTAGTGATTTTGCCATTTGTCAGAGCTCATAAAAGATACTGAGCCTTTGTCCATACTTCACTTGGCATTTTTGTTTATCTCATGTATGGGTGGCTGCTGTATGTGCAGACGAGGGTCTGGAAGAGATTTGAAAGGGCAATACCTGTCCTGTACCTTATTGGTTCTTAACATTTTAATTAAATACAAGTCAGATTTGCAAAGAAATACTTTAGGCACTGCAGTACCTTCTTCCATCCCTCCTTTCTCCATTCTTCTGGCTCCTCCCAGTGGTCTCTGTTGACCCTGACAGTGAAGACTTGCAGTCCCCTTTAGGGGCACAGTTGGTAGGACCTTGAGTACTCACATCCAGCCTAGCTTTCAGCATGTGTGCTTCTTTACCAACACATCTCCAAACTTGTGAGAGAAGCTCCAGTGAGAACTGGCAGATTTAAATTATTTTCAGGATTTGGACTTACTAGTGAAGACACCTGTTTGAAGAAGACGACTTCTGGGCTTTTTTAGTAGTGCAGTTCTGGACCTGGCCCCTGTTCTAAAGGAGTTATTTGCAATGAAAATAGCAGTGGAGAAGAGGTCAGGGTTTGGCTTATAAAATATACAAAGAAAATGCTTTGCGTGGTATCTAAACTGCCACTCCAGTTAACTGCCACTCCACATTTTTGAGGAGATAGAGAGATTCCTCTTTTCTCATTTTATTTTTGGTCTCTACTGCTCTGGGGACACGTTTAAGGAGGCAAACTGCAGGCAGTGACTAATGAAGTGTCTCAGATATCTTTCCATAAGACAGCCACCAGTGTGGAAAATAGTGCACTTCTTCTGAGGGGAATTTTGTCTCTTGCTTTCTGCTACAAGGAACCCACTTTCTTGTTCTTCTCTATTTTAGGCTTCAGCAGAGAAGGAAAATTTAGGGGGTTTTAGGCAAATCAGAAGGACCTTTTTTTCTAGAGCTTCAGCAGCTTCTCATCACTGCGATGCTGAGGCAGATTTTCTTTCCAAGTTACCCCCAGTCTCAGCTGTTACATACTTACCTGGCCTCCTCTCCCATGCAGCCTGTCACCCTGGCACTGTGCCATCACTTGGTAAGACTTGCCAGCTGTGTGGCTGTTGTGGATAATCTGTTGAGCTGAGTGATTTGGCCAGAGCAGTGGCCCAGGTCAACACGGTGCAGCACTAGCAGTGGCAGCCCCGAGCTTGCTGATGTGCTGTTTCCAGTGCGTGGATCAGCTCTTGTGATGTCTGTAATGAGAGCAGCAATTGCTGCTCCCTAAGTTTTGCCTGGATGCAATGCAGGATCTCTAGTTGCTTGTGATACAGCTCTATGGAGCTTTTATTTTTCAAAAGGTTGGTGTTGATAGGTAACAGGACAGTAGAAGTTACTGAAGATGAGACATGGAAGCTGGGGCAGAATATGGGAAGGAAGCAGAGAGAAGAAATTAAACTTGATACAGGGTAATTTTGGGAGGGAAGGGGAGGTGGGACATTGGCTTTTATGGGGAGTTATTAGTGTGGGTCCAGGGAGGAGTAGGTAGCTGAGAATTGTCCTGTGGAATTACTCGATCCATGTGGGCACTTTGAGGGTGCCATGTGGTGGCTGGAACCCAGCTCTGCTCCAGGAGTTCCCCAGCAATTATAGGTCCCTAGTAAGGTGAACCGAGACCTTTAAAGTGAGGCAATGTTCAGCAGCCAGGCTGCTGTGCCACTGCTCCTGCCAGTGGTGCTGGTGATGTCAGTGTGGGAAACATGCAGCAGTTAGAACATGCTGCTGCCCAGCTCCTTCTGTCTTTCAGGTTCTTTCTCTTCTTAAATGGTCCTGTGTGATGCACTCGTGGCCAGTGATGGATCCTGTGCTTAATGCTGCATCCCCAGAAAATAGGCAGTTCAGCACTGAACCAGTGCTTAGCTGCAATTTCAGGCAGAACTGCCCTCGCAAAAATGAGCTTCAGGCACTCCAGGGCATGGTTTGACTAGGGGTTTCCCAGACTCCTGTGTTTGAGACTCTCTTGTAAGGAGTCCAAATGATTTTTTGGAAAAGGGTCATGAGCAGACAGTTCTGCAGAGCCCCTGAATGTGTTTGTTGTCTTGAACTGCAAACATAGATAGGTATGATGTTGCTGGGTCTTGGCATTTGGTACCCTTCCAAGCATCAAGTATACCACTGACCTTCAAGTAGTAAGGCATTAAAAAATAATAATGTATCATGTCAGAGTTGATTCCTCTTCCTCTGTCTCCAAGAGTTTTTCTGCTTGCAAGCTTTTCAGTTTCCTAAGCTAGACTTCAGGCTTTTGGTTTTGTTTTGGGGTTTTTNCATGATCGGGTCAGTTTTGACCCTCTAGTGTAGTCTTTAGCTAGTAGCTTATTGGAATCACTTGATGATAAAAAATAAGTGATCAAGTGAAGACTTTTTCCAAAAAAATCAAGCATGCCTTTGCTCATCATGCTTACAATCTTGGTGTTGCAATCATGAAATCCTGTAAAGGAGAAAGGCTTAAAAGTATGGACAAATATGAAATTAATTAGCTTGGTGTCATTGTCCAAACTGAATGAAGTGCTGAAAGAAAATAAACATTCACAGTGAAACACAGCATGGATCTAAACAAATTCTTTTAGCTTTAGTAACAAGCTGTAGGGCTTCCTTACTAAACTAATGATTGGAGAATTTTTTGTTTTAAAGCTGGATTTGTACTCTGACACCATCACCACTGAAGCTGTTCAGCATGGACCTGCTCTCGCCACAGAGGTCCAACCAGACTCTCTCTCTCTTGTCGAAGTGTTTCTTTTTGCAGGCCATCATGGTAGCTGCATGTGTCTACTAAGCATGCAGCTGCACACATAGTTTTTGATTTGTACTCCTGCCTTTTAAAGATCAGGCCATGAGTGATTATGGTTTTTAAATTTGCTTTGGAACTAGTGCGATCCCTGAGTGTGCCTTCATTTCCAGAAGTTGCTGGTCAATGGATTTGTCTTTAGATAAAGAAATTTCTATACTCTGGCCTGAGTGGAACTTGTCAGCTGCAGGAAGGATTGTAGCTGCAGTTATGTGTGCTGTGAAATTCCCAAGATTCCCATCACCACCCTCATTTAAACATCCCCCATTCCTGCTATAAACAAGTGAGAGACACTCACCCTGCACCCTGGCTGTGAGCCAGGGATATCGGAGCTCTGGCTGGAGACAGAAGGGGAGAACAGAAAATAGTGTCAACTTGTGAATCATCTCAGTGAGGATCGACACCCACCATTAGCAAAACCAGACAAACCTGGGGTTGCTGCTTAATAAGCAGTTTATTTCTTGTCCAGGTTACGATGTGCAAGTGAACTGGAAAGGCAGCAAAGCACCACTGGCAGGCAGCTGCCTGTGCTTCATGCACAAAGGGCACCTTCTTGGCCTGTCCTGTTGCAGCAAGATACCTGTAGGGCAGTGGATGTAGTGTATGAGGCTCTTGGCTGGTTTTGGATGGTTTCCTAAGGTGACAAAGTTTATGTAATCACGCTGTTTACCATGGGGCCCTTTTGGCAACTTTTGAACATGTGGCACAGTTTCAACTAAATTTGAGAAAAGAGCAGAAATTCCAAAGATTGTTACATTTCTACAGGCTTTGTAAGGTTCTACAGGTGAACAGAAGAATCAGGCCTGGTTCAGTGCCATGCCATGGAAAAGACATGGAGAGTGCAGCTGGTTTGGTCCCTGGTCTGGCAGCTGTGTCCAGGGATGTACAGGCACCCTGTATACACAGCAGGTGTGTGTTGGTACCACAGCCAGCACACACATGCTGGCATCAGAACTAGCCAGAACAGGGGATGGCAGAGGTGGGAAGAGGAAGCCAGGATTAATGCTGTGTGGGAGAGGCATACAAAGGCAGAGGACACCAGTGTGGAAATTGGCTCACCTGCTGTTTTCTTCTGTTCCAAGATCCTTATCTAGACCAGCTTGAGCTTCTTAATTCTGGAAAGAAATCTTGACAGTCTATGCTCATGAGTGAGGATTTCAATACACCTCTCTGTAGTTTCATGAACTTAAGACTCACTTGGTGGGCTGCATTTTCTAAGCTCCTCTTTAATCAGGCTTGAGGTTTGAAAGCAGTGCCTCCACCCTGAGGGACTTTGCAGGGATTTAGGTGCAACCCATCAGCTCTTGGCAAGTTTTCATGGTGGCATGTCTTCTTTTTCTGGGAAGCCTTCACTGCCTGGTCTATATATGCTGTCCCCTTGCATCAGGTTCATGGGTCAACAAGGACTAGGGGGATGCTACATAGCAGCTGAAGTTTCCCTTGGGTACTGCTTATGCAGAAACTTCATGGCCCCACAGCCTTGTCTGCTTTTTTTTTCTTTTTTTTTGGGCATAAACAGCCTCATACCCAAGCAGGAACCATACATTTTGCCTTATGGAGCAGCTCAGCACATTACTCTGGGAGGGCTGTAGCTGCAAGGTGATCTGCTGTACAACTGTTGCCAGTGGATCCTTGAGATTATTTGCATACCTTGGGAGTTCCTCTTTCATCTGTGCCACACTGCAGTGCATATCATCTGAGCCAATTTGCTGGGTTGGCCGTGTGCTCTGTGACTCTGGGGTCACCTTGATTTGCCACTCTCCTCTCTGTTTGGATCTGGAGCGTACGGCCTCTTGTCTGTGGTTCGAGGGTGTAGCCAGCCCCCTCTGGTTGCCATGCTCCCTGCTTCTGCAAGGTTATACAAGGAAAGCTGAAACTTTCTTGCCAGAGGCAGGGGAGCAAATTCAGTCTCTTGCAGACCTGGAACAATGAACAGCTTGGAGAAGGTGTGCTTCCAGGACACATGCCAGCACTGAACCAGCACCAGTGGCAGGTTTACAGAAATGCCACAGGCAAAACGAGAGCTCTGGCAACTCACAGGCTCCCCACGTTTGACAGGCAATCATCCAGCCTCACCTCTTGTATAAGACTGGCCCCTTCATTTCAAGTAGTTACCTCTGTCCCACACCCAATAATATGGGCTTGCCAGCAGTGCTTTTGGGAGGTTAACCAGCCTCAGTGCAGAATCCAGTGGAGACAGGGAATCTACCGTGTGCATGGCTTGATCAGCCACACTCTACAGAACAGTGTTTTATTTCTAATCAGAGGTTGCCTGGTAATGGCACCCGGCTGTGATTACTGTTCTTCCTTACTTCAGGAGATTAAAGACTTTTTGAGTGCTCCATGTTTACTCCCTGGGATTACAGTGGAATAAAGACACTAAACAAGCTGAGCTTACTGTGGGGCAAATAGTGCAGCCATTGCAGTCTCTCTTCCTCCTCCATTCCCCAGTGGTCAACATCCCTTTTAAAGTAGGGAAGTGATGCTTTTGCCAGTGCTGTACACTGGTATCATGTACTTTCCTTTACCCCTACCCACAATGTTCTTTCACTGTCTGCTGTGAGGACTCAGGCTGGACTTTAACCCATATTCCCAATGAGAAGTGCTTGGAGCTATTTGTATGATGCAAGGTGCATGTTGAATCAGAGAGGGACAAAACCAGCAGTAACAGAAAATCTCTTCTGAGTTGTAAGGGCCAAACGGAATTAATCACTGCAGGGAAATGGGCCCTCTCATTTACACAGAGGGTGGGAGAGAGAGAAAAGGAAGTGCCTTAGAATGGAGAAAGAAAGGTCCTTGCAGTGTCCCTGTCAGTACTAAAATAAATCTCTGAAGTGAGAGAGTGATGGGAAACAATAGCGGCAGAAAGCTGCCAGAGCGATGGAAGAGCAGAGCCTTGGGAGCAGATCTCTTCCTGGTGAAAGGCTGCCAGCTCTGGACCTTTGTGGTTAGTTTGCTTTGGTGAACCCAGTAACCGCTGGCATGCACTTGTCTTTCTCATCCGTGGACTGCTTGCTAAATAGGCAGAGTGGTGATACTGAGGGCAATATCCTAGCAGGAATGTAGCTGAGCCATTGGATCAAATACTGCATTTGAACTAAACCAGTCTTGTTTTGGAGCAACTAAACTGTCTGGTGGGCTGGAAAAAACTCTAGGGAACCTTGACTAAGGTTGCTAGAGAGCAATGTAGCAGCGAGTTTCCATCCAAAAAGGATCCAGGCAACATGTCCTTACAGTAAACAGAAGAAAGCCTTGCAATTCTGTGATCCTTAAGCATAAGGGGGAGTAGATGAGGCTGCTGGGAGCAGGCTGACAGCCCTGGGATGTTTTATACTGACAGAGCACATCTGTAGAGCAGAGCTGCCAGGCTGTCGTGCAAACCCACTGGGGGACCATCTCACACTTCAAGCACATGCTGTCTGCAATTCTGGGGCTCCTCACACCTTCCTGGGCGTGACTTCAGGCAGGGAAGCAGGTCAAATCATCGGCATTATTAACAGCAAATCTGACATCTGTGCTGGCCAATGAAACAGCCCAGGCATTTGGTTTGTTTATTTTTCTTCTGCCTTTGGCACTTTTTCTCTCTGCAGAAGGCGCCCTGAATGTGTTGCTAACACATTGCTTGGGGTAAGCACTAAATGAAACTTCCACTATTTTGAGGAACCCAGCTCAGGCATTTTTTTAAATGACTGCTGCTTTTTTGTGATTCTTGGACAAATTGAAACTAAAACCTCTTCGCTGACGCACCGTTTTTGTCTGTCGTGCTGGTAGGCTGCTCTGTGGCTGCAAATCTCCACCATACCCAGATTCTGCTCTCACTTGGCCTAACTTGACACTCTGGACTAATGTCATTGATGTCAGTGGAGACATTTCCTCTTCATGCTGGTGCAGAACTCGTTTGGACATGAGCCCCACCATACCTAGAGGAGAGCTGCAACTATCAAGATCTGTGCAAGAGAGGTGAACTTGCTGGAGTGCAGAATGTGTGCACATTAACTGCTGGGGACTAGAAAGAGCTGCTATCTTCCTCTCCAGCTTGCAAGAAGCTTTGCCAAGAGCAGGTTTTCAACTGGGAGCTATTAATTTCCCCAGGACTTGCTTTGCAGGACTAGGGAAACAGACCTTTGCATTGACCTTTGCCTGGTTGGAGATATCTTTCAGAGGCACCTGCTCTCCTCCTTCCTCTTCCTACTTCCAAACCTACCTGTCAGCATCCTGGTGCCTGGCATCATGAGCTACTTGCTTTCTTGGTCTTAAAAACAATGGGACTCAGAATGTTAGGCTCTTTGCAGCAATTAGAGTCTATTTTTAGCTGAGCTGCTTTTGAGGGCAGTTGAGTAGGTATAGGCACAGTGTCCAGGGATGAGATCTTGGAGGCTTGTGACTGCTAAGATGCTGAGCAGAGGTCTGGTGAGTCTGGCAGTGGGGGTTCACTGGTCTCTGTGGGGGTGTTGCAGGGAGGGGGCTGGGGTGGGTGTAGCTGGTGATATGTGTAAGCAGCCAAAACCTGGTGTTGTAATGTCTGAGACGCTCTGAGTTTGGAAAAGGCCCCGATGATATCACCCTGCAGAACTGTTAATAATGCAGGAAAGGAAACGTTCACAAGTCCTTTCCAGATCTTTAATGGAGAGGAATTAATACTCCCTCTTCTTATGCCCATCGCTCTGTTTGGAAATGGCTTTCTCTCACCACCAGGCATCAAAAGGACGGTTCTTTCCCTTTTTTTACTTCTCTTTGCTGTTGCAATCTCTCTACCACATGTAGCAGTGGGCGTTGAGGGCAAAGAGTGTGAGAGCAGTGGCTCTTCTGCATGAGCTCCCTGCAAGGACACTGAACTCTGCATACCATCCTTCACTTTTGCTTAATCCACTTCCAGAAGAGATAAACAAGCAACGGTGCTTTTAGCGCTGCCACGGATTATGCAAAAAAGAGATTTAGTTCTGCAGGAGCTCTCCCATGCTACTTCTCCTTTGTGGCTCCTCTGTCTCTGCAGTTCTCTGTACCCCACAGCAACGCAACATGACCATCAGCCCTCGTCAGAGCCCCTTCCAAATCCTGCAGTGGAGACCTGCTTGACTGTGAGACATTCCTTGTTCATTGTGGCTGTGGCCTGCTGCTTAAGAAAGCATCTGTTTCTTGGAAGTGGGGAGTGATAGATACCATGCAGAGATTGCTCAGTTGCTCTCAGCTCTGCTTTTTTATCATGATCCACCTGTTGTCACAGGATCCTTGGGAGAGTGGGAAGTAGATGCCCAAAGCTAGAGCCAGTTAATGTGAATTAAGTGAGCAGTACTCCACATGGCACAAGGAGCATGAAGAATGATGTCAACCAGTGACTGCATGAACTAGGCAATTATCTCTGTGATTTTTCTCAACCAAAATGTGAAGAAGAACTTAATGCAATAAGACTTACAGACTGACTGGGCTGGTGTGTCGTAGTGAGAACAAGTGAAAATAAGGCCTGTTAATCTGCTTTGCGGGGGGGGCTTTCTCTTGTAGCCAGCAGCTCATTGCCAATTCATAGAGACTTGCTTTCCCCCTTCCCCAGTGCATGGGCTGGTCTTCCTTCTGCCATCTGTGATGGATGAGATCAGTGTGGAGCTCCCGCCCTCCTGCATGCAAGAGAGCCGAATTCGTGGGCAATTTGAGAAAGGGTCAAAGCAGGTAACAACTGTGGCTTTCACAAAACTTCATGTCCTGTCCATTCCAGCATGGACACTTGCCTGCAGACTGGCTGAAAAAGGACTGTGATAATTTGTTCATGCTTGTGAGCAGCAGCTTGTAACAAGCATGGTCCTACCCTTATGGAAACAGAAAGATAAGAGATGGAATCAATTTTCAAATAACTTTCACTAATTTTTGGAGTGCGGCCCAAAGGACAGCAGTGGGGAGCAAGTCAGGCAGGGGGTCTGTGTTACGTTACGGTTGCGAGAAAGGCCAGTGTGATTTTCCTCTTGAGGAGGAGAGTCAGGATCTCTCTTGAACAGTTTACCAAATATTGTGATCTGAACTGGGGGCGATTGGAGGTGTTGACAGACAGGGGAGATAGATTGAACATAATGCTAACCAGTTTAGCCAAAAGATGACATAGGTGGGGGAAGCATTGCTGTCTCCAAACATCTGTGAGGAGATGGGGATTGCGTTAGCAAAAGGGGAAAATTCGGACTTAGCATCAGGAAAGTACTTCTTAGAAGTGAACTGTGTCTCCCCAGGGAGGGGGTGGGAGTCCCATATCTGGCAAGATGGAAACAACAATAATAACAAATCTGATTACTTGCTATGTAATGATAACAAATAATGTAAAATGAGTCTTGATAAAGAGCTAGAGTTCTCTGATAGCAACCAAATGCACAAGCCAGGGATGAGCAGGGTGGGACTTGGTGGGTGTCTGATGCTGACAAGGGTGCACCTGGGAGTTCTGCTGACTTCCTTGAGCCACAAAGCCTGTATTTAGGTTTTTGTTCACTCAGTACTTCAGAGCAGAGATAAGTTCAATTCCTGGCCCATTCTCTGAGGTTTTTCATTTGAAGGAGAAGTCTGGTACAGCAGTGATCAGTTTGTGCTTTATTTGCTGACAGTGGGATCCCAGAGACCTGCCCCCACCAGCTTGATTCATTCACATGCTGTTTGGAGTGGAAAGATCTCCCAGCAAAGAATGCAGAAAGGCAAATGTATGTTTTGTTTGGGGGCTGTTCTATGATAGAGCCAAGGGCTGGAGTGGGGTCTTAAATGGACAATCACATCCAGGAGTATGTGAGAATCATCTCCTCTGAGATTTGGCCAAGATCCTAGACACCCTGGCAAAGGGAGCCCTGCCTACAGAGCAGGCAGAGCTGTAGATGAGAAGAGCAACTTGGTCTATGGACCCAAGTGAGCCCCAGACACCCAGATTACCGGGCCAAGCCCCCGGGTTTCTCTGCAGCTAGTTTCTTGGAAACAGACTAGCAACAACCTCCTATTTATACACCACTCAAAAAGATGGGGTTAAGGCCACTGTTTTGGGCCTTCTGGTTTTGGTGACTGATGAGCCTTTGATTTGCTTTGGTAACCCAGGAGCAAGATGGCAGCATTTCATTTTCTTGCTACACTTAAAGCCTTGGTTTTGTTTAGTATGAATTATAGTGCCAGCCCTGGAGTGTTAAAATGTGAAAGAGGAACGCCCTTAACCTGTGTCCTTACCCACCTGGTTTGCTGATGATTATGTCCTAAACAGTAATCATAAGATAAGAGGAAAATTATGACCGAGGAGGTGCTGGAAGAACTGCGCCACTCCTGTGCATCACCTGCCCCATGAGTGGAAGAGAAAATGGATGACTCAGGCCCTGGGAGCACAGCTGTGGCAGTTGTCTTACAGGGTCCTGTTTGAGAGGGGCTGAATGCTCTCCATGGGGGTCAGTCTCTGTCCACAACAAGCTTTGTGAGGGCTGAAGGAGAGGAGTTTCCAGCCCTGCCTTACAGCATCCCTGCAGCACAAAAATGTCAGACCAGAGGCACCCAACCGTGCAAATGTGAGGCATGGGCAAACATGGGGAAAAGAAGACAAGAAGATGGGCTGGTGGTTGAAGACATTTTTTATCCTGAAGCAAATTTGTTGGAGTACACAAGGAGTCCTCTCACAGTCTATAGGAAAGCAAGCACAAAGGGAAAATAAACTCTAAGAATCCGGCACCTCAACAGTCAGATCAGCAAGGTTGTTGTCCACAGTTATCCCAAAATAGGCTGCATCATTTCAGAGACACTTCACTCCCCCTAGTCCTGCTACCTTCATACATGAACAGCCCTGCAGTGTGCTCCTGCCAGGTACTTGTTAAACTGCCATGTGGAGCTTGGGGGAGCTGGATGCAGAGGGGAAAAGGTGAAGAGTGGGTGCTGGCTTGGATGTGGTGGCCAGCCTGGGCAGGAGGAGCACTGCATGCTTGCTTGGAGATCCACCTGGATCCTTGGAGATCCACCTGATGGAGGCTCTTCGCTTCCCCAGGATTGTATGAGATGGCTACAAGCTGTTTCTTCTAAGGATGCTTCCAACTTGCCCTGATGTGCAAACCATACCTCCTCTTCCACTATGGCTCTTCCTCAGCTAAGGGCTCTCTTGTTTTTTGTGCTGTGAAGGGTTCAGCTCCCTGTGTCCTTGAGGCTGAAATTATGGAAGTAATACCCAATGCTCTCAGGTCTGTTTTCCATCATAAGAACCCACGTGGCTTCCCCAGAGCCAGCTCAGTATGTGGAAATGGATCAAGAGGAGTGGCCTGTCATGGGACAGAGCCAGCCGGCAATGGCAGCATACCTCCAGTGCAAAATTGGTGGTCAGCTTTTCTCTCAGGCCCGACAGATAGGTGAAGGGAGCCCCAGCTGGCAGCATGCACACTGTGCGCAGTATGAAAGGAACCTCAGAGTTGTGTGAAATCCATTAGCAATGTCATCTGTCACTTTTGTCTGACTTATTGGCCTGGCTGAGAGCTGACCAATTGTCCCACCAGGTCCAGCTCTTTTTTGTGACAGCAGTATCTAAACCAAGCAAGCCCTGAGCTCACCTGTACTGAAAGAACTCCCACGTCTGGCTGCTGCACTGGTGTGGCACTGCTCAGGAATGTCCCACAGTGGGAGGCCAAACTGATCTTGTCACAAGAAGAGGAACCACCACAGCCAGCACAGCCAGCCTGGCTCTGCAGACCACTCATGAGGGCAAGCACTTGGGGGAATGATTGTTCCTCCACCCTCCTCCAATTCTGCTGCTAGAGCCTGGCCTGATTTGAAGGCTGGATGCAAAAATGTCTAAGGAATGAATGGAGAGTCCCATGAGGCCAATACTGGGAATGGTCTGGAGTGCAAATTTCCCTCATTCCCTCCCTAAAACAGACTTGCCCTGGGCGCCACGAGGGCCATGGAGAAGTTAACTCTGCAGCTGGGGAGACATCTGCAATTTGGCGAGGATAGGTTCTTTCCACAGAGGCTGCTAATTCTGCATGACCTAATCTGGGTTTGCTGCTTCTCTGTGCTGTGAGTCACAGTGTGCACAGTCCTTTGGTCACTGTGGCAGGCTGCAGGACTTCACAGTGGCTCTTCCTACAGACAATGACTGTCTTTGACTTGGCTGTCATGTGCTGTTTGATGTTTTTCCATTTATATCTAATAAGATCACCACAATCAGCAGCAACTAACTGTAGGTTGTCATACTAAGATCTTCTCAGCAACAATCAATATCCTAGCTGGTCAGGAGTCACACTGGTCCAGAACAAAGCCTGTATGAAAAAAATTCTCCAAAGAAGCCATTGATAACTCTTAAGAATTGAAGGCCTTATTGCGGCTGTCTTGTGAAGGTAAAGCTTTACAGAGCTGGGTGGAGGGGAAAAAACTTTTGGTATAAAAATAAAGCAGAAGTTGATCATTCATTGAAAGGTGAGTACTGTCTTCCTTATCAGCCTGCCCAGCACCCATGGAAAAGCTGATGCCATCAGTAAATCCAGCCTCTTGACCAGAGGACTCTACCCTACCCTGCACCTACTGGGACAGCTGAGCCCAGAGACTATGCAGATTCCCAAGCTGCAAGCACTGGGACATGGGTACCAGATTAGCTCTTTTTATTTCCTTTCATTTAGCAGGATCCTGCAGAGCTGGGTAGCTGCCAGTCAGTCTGTCAAGATGTGAACTATTTTGGGAATTTTTATGATGGAACAATATTTTTTTGGTAAACAAACGGAAAGCTGTTAAACAGGGACCTTCACCTCACAGCTCCCGGTTCAGCTCCCTCACTGCTGCGATGCCACAGTGACTGTACTGTCCACTCTGCAGAGCTCCCTTCATGGCTCCTGCAGGAGCAAAACAAATAGCAGCTCTTTTTTTTTACCTTTTCACTAACTCCTCAACAAAAAAAAAACAAAAAACCCACAACAAAAAAAAAAAAAAAACCCAAAAAAACCCAAAAACCAAAGAGAGAGAGAGAGAGAAGAAAAAGAGCAATTTTGGTTTAAGCAGCAGAAGCACTTTCTTGGTGGACTTAACCCCTAACACACCTGAGGGCAAGCTGTATATTGTCTCTGTGTGTCATGTTATCTGACCGTGTAGCATCTAGCCACATCCCAGGCTGGATTTCCTGGTGACACATGAATCCAACAAGCGGTGACACAGGGCCGACTGTGTGCAACAGGAAGACTTCCTTTTTCACAGTGTCTGTTAATAGGAAGCCCTGATGGAGTCATAGAGGAAGATGTTTGTCTGGAAGAATTGAGCAGGGAAAGAAAGGGCAGAAACATTTCCCACTCTAAAATGGATGTACTGTGTTGCTCAGGAGAAAAATCCATAAGGGGCCAGTGAGTCCTTCTTGCTGCCATAGGCTAAAATTAGTTTCACTCTTCCTAGGTAGTGGATCGGTGGCAATGGAGAATCTGGTCTCACATGGGATATATCTGCCCCAGCCTTTGGGGGAATTGATTGATAGCTATCAGCTGGAATGAGCTAAGCCATTTGTCTGCTCTACATGTTTTGTCCATGTCAGAAAAGCAGTTTGTGGTTTTCCTCCGTTCCTGGAAAGTCCAGTCCAGTTTGTACAAGTGCTGGCTCACACAGTCCCTGCTGGCAGCTCATTAACTCCAGAGCATGCAGATCGCTGAAGAATCTCGGGGGATGCCATTCTTCTTCTCTCTCTGCCCCTTGTTCCACTCTCAGACTTATCAAGGAGTTGTAGTTTGCCCTACTGACAACTCGCACAATGGGATCTTTTGCTTGCACCATGCTGATTCTGCCTTGGGATCTCTCCTGTAATCCATTAACTATTCTTACTCTGAGACTCTGCTACTAATGATTTTTTTGGAGGAGTCTTCAGTAAAGTTGCCTATGAGCAAGTGCACCTTCTTCCTGGCCAGCTGTCTTCCCTTCTCTGTGGGTAGTTGCAACCCCTGCACTTCCCTCTCTCATCCTCCAGTTTCTAGGGTTTTTTGTTTGCTTTTGCAGCCTCAGCAGGTCTGCTCTGTCCCTTAGCCTTCTCCATTTCACTCTGATGCTTCCTGGGATTCTTCCTGTGTCCATGCGTATGCATGCACCTCTTCTCACCTACAGGTCTTCAGCACCTTCCCAGGGCAGCTTCCCCAACCCGCTGCTCCTGCTCTTTCTGCCCTCTGCACAGAGTGGCTTCCTTGGCTCTGTGGTTTGCTCTCTGCCATGTAGGAGCAGAATTCACCTGGCCTTGCTATGAGAGTGCCTCTACTGTACATGAGGACTGAGAGTTCCAGGACTGCTGGGAGGACACGGGCTGAACATCTTGGGAACTGCAGCAGTGCTGCAGTGGGAGAGATGCACAGCAGTCCTCAAGCTCCTTGGAATTTAAGGCACCCGCATTCTGCAGCTGAATGCACAGAGACCAATTTATTCAGCTCTTTCGGGTCCCAAGTCTGCATTTTAAACATATATCTAAGCTGTCAGGAGTTGTGCAGCTCATATCTGCTGTGACTACTCCTGCCATAAGTTATTGGAATCTCACTCCTATTTCCTCTTGGTTTAGCTTCCCTGTCTTTACCCACTAGCATCCCCTCTCTTCATTGCACCCCACATTTAGGCCCATGATTTGAACTTAAGTGTGCTTAGTTGGTCCATCTGCGCCACAGAGAACATACTTCATCATCAGCAAATAGCTCAGCTCTCTTGCTTTTGATCTTTTTTGTCCTGAACTGTGTGTGCTCTTCTGTGGGGCTTTATCTCTTTAGCACTCAATAGCTTACCTAAATCAGTGTCTCTTATGTCTATCACTCTTGTTCCTCCTGCTCAGCCTCATTCCTTCCCTAAAGAAGGCTTATCTTTCTGCTGCAGTTTTATTCCTCCAGCTTTTCTCCATCTTGGTCTCCCCCACATTCAGGTGCACTTTGTTTTCTATGCTAGTCAGGGAGCTGTGCTCCAGAAGGATCACCACATGGGAGAGGGGACAATCCTACAAGTCATGGCAATATAATGTGTTTTGCTTATGTTTATCTTGTGTCTCTCTGGGCCTTAGCCTATAGTTGTCCAGCTCTGTCTTGTGTCAGACCATCAGAGCCAGCTTTATGATCCCCTGCTTGAGTCTGAGCACTTGTCACATAGAGGTGCAGCAGAATACATGGGTTTTGTCCCAGCGATGCCTCTGCTGTGACTTGTAGCTCTAGACCCAGGGCACAAGAAGGACCCTCTGCATCTCTGGTTTTTATGGCTGTTCCTTCAGTCAGGTTGTAGATAAATATACCCACAAAGCTGGAAGGCAACCTAGCCCCTCTGTGGCTCTGACAACAGCCAGTTGTACTACCTGGTCAGGGTGCCTTGCACTTGGGAGGAGCAGGGAAGAGGTTTCAAATGGTCACAACTGGAAAAAACAGCACCCTGGGCAAGAGCTCAGAGTCCTGCCTCATCTTTGCTTGGTCCACCTATGCCTCCGTGAAGGATGTTCTTTCTCAGCTTCCAACCTGCAGGCATCTCCTGGTCCTCTGCTGTTTATGATACTGCAATTTGTTGCCTTGGAAATAAGTGCTGGTTTATCCCAAACAGAGCCTACGGTTTCACAGCGCAATCAAGCGAGAGGAGCAGATGGTTACCCCATCTCTTCTGTTGTGTTTCCCGTTATCCTCATCCACAGTTGGATGACAGGAATCTGTGATTCAGCGCAAGTATCTGTGGCCCGGCTGCATCTACCCATGTAAGCTGGGAGCCATGTTTCTGCTGGGATATGACATGCCTTTGTGCCTAGCATCACTATTTTGGCTTCCTGCAAGTGGAACTTGACCAAAAAGCAAAAAAAACACCAAACTTCTTGCTGACTTCAGTGGTGTGTGGGAGCAGGGGGCAGAAGGAAAGTTCAGTACCTGCAGTTTCTGTTTCCCAGGGCTCTGTAGTATCTATCTTTAAGCTTTCAACCCTCTGCAACCTCATTTGGCTGTTTTATATGTTGAACTTTGGACAATATACACCTTGTACTCTCTGTAGACACTGGCATTCTCCTTTCCTGCAGTTCCCCTGGGCCGAAGCTGCAGTTTGGCAGCAGCTGTGCTAGGTAGGACTCAGGGAACTGCTTGGAGACTGGATCTTCATGCAAATGCCTTTGCTTGGAAGCAAAGTTTTCAAAAGAGCTGGTGGTCCAGAGACACCGTGGTGTCATGGCCCTAATATGCACTTGGAGAATTGAAGAGATATGGGGACCCTACAGGGCTGAGGAGCCGTCAGGATCTGAAATGGCTGGGGGAATCAGCACTTCCAAGCCCAAGATTAATTGCTTTGCAAACAGTTCTGCTTTCATTCCTCAGTCCTATTCTTTGTGATTCAATCTGATTTGTTTGAATTCTGTTCTGAGGCTTATGTCCTACCCAGCACTTCGCTGCATTAGTGCTGTCTTTCCTTGCCTGAGCAAATTTAGGCTGGAGATTAACAGAATATTTTTCCCTTTCCAAGTAGTAAGATCCTTGGGCAGCTTTCTAGTGAGAACAGGGAGAGAAGAATTCCAATTGGTTTCAAGATTGAGCCTGGTTAGTTTATGAAGGGAATTATATAAGTAATGCTGTTAGTGCTTGTGGCTAGATTTAGTGATCTGGTGTCTCCTCTGGTTCTACCTTTCTGGCAGCCAGCTATGTTTAAAATTCATTTGAAGAAGGGAAAATTATCCTCCAGGTTCAAATGTTCTGCATTAAAAATGGAAAATGGAGCAGAGGAGATTGAAAACTGGTTCTTGCCTAGCAGCAGGCAGGCTGCAGAGCCAGGTCAGGAAAGGAGGCTGGATTGTGGAAAGAAACAAAATTGCTCTAGTTCAGTGTGGAGATTTGGCTTGGGGAGGGCACGGCGGGGCCCTGGGGCAGGCAGTTGTGAGTGATGAAGTCAGGAACGAGGGCCAAGTGCAGCACTGGGGTAGGGGGTGCAGGCCTGTGAGATATTGGAGGAGAAGAAGGGAAGAGAGTTGCTGCTGTTCCTGCACATGCCGTATGTAGCTCTTTGCTTATCACTGAACTTATCCTTTCTGCAATGAATAACTGACTAAGGCTCCTTGTGCTGCTCCATTAATCTGTGGCTTTCCATTAACAGGCAGGTGCTTGTACCCGGGGGACCACCATGCTGACTGCCAGAGATTCCTGGCACCGGGTACTACAGAGTTAAGCAGCCAGGCTGGAGTGTGCAAACAAACAGTGAGACCTGTACTAACAGCCCTGCTTTGTGTTAGTGGGAAGCACAGGCTCCAACTTCTTCCGATTTCTCACCTGTCCAGACTGGTACAGAAAGAAAATGCCTCTTGGAGTTTCAGAGAAAACCACACCTATTTACAGTGGATTCCCCAGGGCCCTCCTGTGGGGTATTAACCCTTCAGCCCCGGGCCCACAGTCTCCCTTTGGTAGGAAGAATTCCCCAAGATCCCTGGGGAAGTCAGCCCTTCTACCTCCACTGCAGGGATTTCTCCTGCTTGTGGCCCAGGGCTCTGGCCCATCCACTCCCTAGAGCAAGTCACTGATTTCTCTTTTCTCCCATCTGTGCAGTTATCTCTGTCCTTGCATAGCTCTGTGCTGGGGCTCTTTCTGTGCAAACTGGGCTTTCTGACCCAGCTCCTTCCCCCAGAGAGCAGAGCTTGCTCTGCTGTGTTTGGGTTGGACCTGTGATCATGTCTCTGTGTTTGTCTCAAACCCCACCAAGTTTCCCTGAGATACCAGCTCATCCCTCCCCCTTGAAATATCCATGCTTTCTTCAGACTTCTTCCAGGTCTCACTGTTTGCTTTCCCTCCTTTCCCTGGTTTCTGAGTTTTCTCGGAAGGAATCCCGTGCTCTGGCCTCCTCAGGCTGGAGTGTTGTGTTGTTGTTTTTCCTTTCGTCGCTATGGGCAGGGATTTTGAATACTGAGCCAAGGAGAGGGAGGGAAGAAGAGAGGCAGTGAAAGAAGGAGGGAGTACAAGGGGAGGGATGAAGAAAGCCAGAAAAGTGAGAAAGCAAAGTGTTCAGGGGAGCAGGGTAAGGACGAGATGGTGGAGAAATGAAATGGGGAAGGAGGGTAAGAGGGCATTGTGGAGAGAAAGAGTTTTGGATAAATATCAGGAGAGCTTTTTCATTGGTTCTTTTATTAATAACACTATTGCTGCAGACAAAGATATCCGGAGGAAGGCAGGGAACCCCCACCTCTCCCTGCCCCAAACCTCTCTAGGACACAAGGCATGAGAGGTTATTCCAGGCAAAGAGATCCTTCAGAAAATGAACATTTCAGCCTAAAGCAGCCAGTAGGTGCATAGGCTGCAGTAGGGAATAAGTTAGATGTGAATCTGGCAGGTGGGGAGAGAATGTGAAACACAAAGACCCAGTAAAAATTATGAGGCCTTCATATAGCCTGTTGAAGCCTGGGAGAGGACCGACATGTGTTTTGGGAACAGGGAAGAAAGTAGAATAGCTAAGGAAGCTTAAGACGCTGCAGAGAAGCTAAGTAATTCCTACACCAAAAAGAGAAAAATCCCCCTAATAGTGCATCTCAGCTGCTACAGAGAAGGCACCCTCAGGCAGTGAGAACTTCTAAAAGCAACGCTGGTGTCTTAAAAAACAACAGTCCTCAGGACTGGGCACCAGCACCTGAGGAGCAGAGTGCTAGAGAGTAACAGCTGTGTGTAGCAATAGGGGAGGGCAGACAGAGCCAAGGAATTGCAGACTTAGATCTTATTTCCATCCTGGGTAAATTGTTGGATGCTTGTTAAGGATCTGCAGGCCGCCATCTACCTGACTGGCTACATTGCAGCAAGAAATTTATGGTTCACTTTCTCTGTGAAGGAAAATCATACTCCTGGAGCTGCTAGAAGTTATGGAGTGTTTCCTGCTGTAGGAAATAAGAGCAGGATGTGGATTTTCAAAAAGTTAGGAGCACTGTCTTCCACAGGAACTTCTTGATGAGGCTAAGTGGCCACAGGGTGAGTTGTGCTGGCACTGCTGAAATACTGCAGAATAGGAAGTGTGGGCCCTGAAGGCTCAGAGCAGTCTGTCTCTGGGAGCCAAGCAGGGGTGCGTTTATAGTAGAATGGAAACTAATCCAGACAATAGTGAGTCTGGGATAGACCTTCAGCTGGAATATTCTGTATGCTTCTCATCACCCATGCTGGGGGAAATAGGGGAAATAAGGCAGATAAAGAAAGCTACTAAAAAGATGAAATTCCTTCCACATGAGCGGGGATTGCAAGGAATGCAACACATTAGTTTACAGAGAAGATGCATGGGGAAGGGATATGAATTAGATAGAACTGTAACTTTTTTAGGAAATATATATTTTTCAAAGTATAGGCCAATGCCTAACTGACAAAGATAAGAAGGAAATTCCTTTTTGAAGAAGTTATTCCACAACTGTCCAACATAAAGATCATTTAACTTAAGGATCTGGCACTGTCAGAGACAAGCTCTTGCACAGCATTTGCCAGCCCCGGTATCTAATCAGTCCTATTTTTATAAACAAGCAATGTGGGGATCAATCAGCCCATCAGCCTGTATGGCACTGTCTGATTGCTGTGGTAGTGACCACTCAGACCTTAGCACTGCCACCAACCCAGACACAGCTGCTTTCCCTCAGTGACTTAGAGGCAATTTACCATCCTCTTGCTCCTACTGCTTGTGTGATTTTTCTCTTTGCTTCCCAGTCCAATTCTGCAAAATGACTGGAAGTAATATTTAAAAAAAAAAAAAAAAAAAGACTAGAAATGAGTTAGGGATTCACGAAAGGAACAGTTAAATCAGAACTCTGTTGTGGCCAAGAGGACGGTGTGACATGTAGCCAGAGGTGGCCAAATGGCAGCTATGTCTTTACTTGTATCGTCACCATTCATTCTCTCCTGCAGGGTGAAGCTCTTTCTTGCTGGAGACAGGTATTGTACTGTGGCTTACACGAGTTTGAATGTGCAAGTCCTAAGTCACATCCTTCAGTGAATGGTTTTCAGAATTGGCCATCAGGATTGCATACTAATACTGAAGACAAAGATCAGGAAAAAGGGAAGCAGATTCATGAGGATTTGAGTGATTAAAGTGGATGGGTAACAGATGAAATGCACTGTTTCATACAGCAAATGTTAGATGGCAAGTGTGGGAGCAAGGAGCAGGTCTGAGGAATCCCAGTTAGGCAGAGACACAGCACAGCTCTCTCAGCCTCAGTGGGTGGGAGGGGGGAGGGGATCATTAACCCTGTCAGCCTGCACAGAGAGGCAATGCCAGAGAGAATTTTACGTGTAGGACATCAATGTGGCTTTATACTTGCCAGGCATGTCCCACGTGTATGTTGTTGTGCTAGTCAGCCCTGAAGAGATTGCAGAAAGGAGGTGAACTGGGATGGCTAACATCCTGATTGGACTTAGAATATTGATTAATTTCAAGCACATAAAACTGTGCTGGGACATGCAACAGAGGTGTTTATGTCTAGTGTATCATTGGCTTTCTTGGCCAAGAATGTCCCAGTGAGGTTACTGTGAGCTCATCTCTACTAACAGTGGCATCAGGAGGGTGCAGAGGAAAATCAAAGGACTTCCATTGCTGGGGTCTTAAATATGCTCTCAGTGCATTTGTACAGGACATATTAAATGTCAAGGACCCTCAGGAGCCTTGTCCGTGCTGTGGCTCTTGTTGCTGTGCCACGGACAGGGCTGTAACAGCAAGGGAAACCTGGCAAGAGGGACCAGTACTGACTCTGCCTCCCCTGCCCACCTTCAGAAGACATGGGCCTGCCCCAGGGCAGTGTCCACTCCTGCTGTGAGAGGGCCACCAGACAATCCAGAAGAAGGGTGAAAGAACAAGGGTGGCTGCAGTGCTGTTTTGTGGTGTTCTGGCCTAGGCCTGAATCCAGCTCATGAGCTGCACAGTTCATCCATGTAGAGAAGGCAGAGGAATGCATGCTGGCAGGCGAAAAGCAAAGACTTTTCCTGAGGACTGAGAGCAACTCCTTTGCAGTCAAACTTCTCTGCTAGTGCAGCTCTGTTTTGCTCTAGAGTTCTCTCTGTTCCTGATAACTTTCTGGCCCCGTGTTGTGTTGCAGGGCTGTGTTGCCACATCCATGAGCCTTCACCTTCCACACACTTTATTTTGGACAAAAATATGCAAATCATCCCTTTCATCTGAAGAGAAAGCCATCTGCCAAGCAGCAAGGTACTGACAGCTTTTTATGTTCTGTGCAGCGGAACTTTTGCTTTTTTTTCTCAACAGCTCCTGTCTCTATTGCAAATGCTGCCATTCACATTTGATTAATTTGTCTTTGTCAGCACATGTTTCCACAGCAGTGGCACGACTGACCAGCCCTGGTAGGGCCAGACATGTTTATCTGCATAATTTGGCAAACAGCCTGTTGTTGGTGACTTTTTTGTTCACTGTTACCCACTGAAGCCACAAATTCTCAATGAATTGTTACGCCTTTTCAAGCCAAAATGAAACTATCTAAAAAGAAAACATATTTGGTGTTTACATGAGGCAAAACCCAGCTTGGGAAAAGAACAGTTCAAGTGCAGGCGGCTGCAAGAGCAAGGAAAATTCCCCTGTGAGACAAGAGTTCCCAAGTCAAGAAAGAATGATGCAAGTTTGTCCCTTTAAACATGTGCATAAGCACTGTCCCAAACAAGGATTGCTCCCCTGGAACTAGCTCTTCAATAGTTAAGTTAAATAACTGACTTGGATTATTATTATAACAGAGGCTTACCTGCCTCCAGGACCTGCAGTGGGGAAGCAGGGAAGGAAAGAAATGTAGACTGATGGGCTCTCCTCCCCACCTCCCAACCTTCTTCAGCACAGTCTTGAAATCAGTGCACTGCAAACATGCTGCAAGTGCTGATCTTATACAGAGCGGTGGATATTGGATCCCTGCTCCCATCCTGTGGAGGCTGTCTGGGAGGAAAGGGGCCAGTACTCAAGGCTGGGGCAGTAGATGTCTATGTTGCAATGAGATCTCCCAGCTCTGCCCAAGAGTGAAAGGGAAATGAAAAAGGCAAAAACAGTGGAAGCCAGAGCAGGGAGAGCTCTCTTTCTTCCAGCCCCCAGCAAAGAAGGGGAAATGGCACTTTCCCACCTTCCCCAGGGTAGGGAAAGGCTGCAGGAGGAACCATGTGCTGGACTGGACCTTGCTCAACCACGTCATCAGCCTCTTCTGAAATTCCCCTGGTTTGTCCTCTTCCCTTCCCTCAGGATGCAGCAGTTGTGAGGAAGCTGCCATGCCCTGAAGGTAACTTGTCTGATTTGCTAGAGAGAGATGTTGTTTGTCAACCCCATTGGGATACCTGTAGCTTAAGGCAGTAGAAAAGTCTGTCCTATCTAATGTAGGAAAGTGTAGGAATGCATATGGAAAAAATATATCTTGGCTCACATTTCTCCTTTTCCCCCAAGATGAGGTACCAAGATTAAGGAAATACTGGGGTTGTATGCAAAAGTGTATAAACAGTATTCTGCCTCTCTGAAAACAAACCAAACAAAAAAAAAGAACAACAGCATGAGAAGATTAGGAATGAAGATACATGTGCAGTGTCCTGCCAAGCCAGGATGTTACCTATTTCTGTAGGACAACTTGGGCAGGTTATATCCTATATTGAACACAGCATTTCTGATCCCCTGTTCCTGCTCAGTCCCAGATCTCTCCAACTGAATTATCTTTCTACTGCTGAGGTACAAAAGAAGAGGACAAGGCTGGAAGTGCTGATAGCGAGACCTTGTAGATGATGAATAGTGTGAATCCTCAATTGTGAAAAGAAATTACATTGGTGAATGCTGAAAAGAAACAATGACTGACAAGTCGGGGGAAGGAAGACAAGGTAGGGTGGATGGTGCCTCTCTGTGCAATTAGGTGGGTCAGAGAGGTGGCACTGTCACTTAGCTGGGCAGTGCTGCTCAGCCCGGTGGTTTTGCTAACCACTCTTAGGATTTTGCCTTTCCAAAGAAAAAGGAGCCTTTCTGTCCTGAAGTGCTTTAGGAGCAACAGCCCTGGAGCATCCAGTACCTATGGCAGGTCCAGCGTGGTCCTCCAGTTGTGCAAAGCTTTGCTTCCCAGAACAGTTTGGCTGATGCAGCTGGGAAGGGGGCAATGTTAGCGAGAAAGAGGAGAGAAACAAACACAAATCAGTTATCAGGAAGGCCCCAGTTTGTCACCTGCTCCACCATCCCCATCTGACATCAAGGTGCTAGAACGCTGGGCACCATGAGTGTGCCTGTGATTCAGGCAATGTCCGTCCCAGATGTCCCACTGATGATAAAGGAGGAAAACAAAACAGCTGGTTACTCTCCAAGCCAGTCAAGGGACTGGTGGAGCTGGGGCTGACAGCCCTTGACCCTTGTATGGGGGAGACGGTGTTGTGTGGGTAAGGAGCAGGCCAGGATGGGGGAGGGATGAGATGCGGAGGTTCTGGCCTCCCACGGGACAGTGGAGTGACCCTGCAGCCCTCCCTGCCCCTGTGCCTTTGCTGCCCCTGGGTGAGGTGGGCTTGCTGCTCGGGAGCACTGGATACTCCCTCTGGTCCTTCGCCTCCTTCTTCCCAGGCTCATGCTCAGGCTCAGGACTTAGGAGCGGAGGCTCCGCACAAATCGGGCTGGCTCGGGCACGGCTGTGGCGACACCGGGCCGCGTCGCCGGGGCTGCCCGAGACCGTGTCCTGGCGTGCGCCGGGGAACGGGAGCGACGTGGAGGGGAGCAGAGAGTGTGTGGAGGGGAGCAGACAGGAGGAGCGCGGAGAAGGCGCGCACCCGGTCGCGGGGTGCGAGGTCACGGGGCGCCTTGGTGCGGAGGGGTCAAGAGGTGCCGGAGCGTGCCAGGGGTGCCGGCTGCGAGGGCAGAGGGTTGCCGAGGGGTGGCGGGTGCGGAGTCCCGGGGTGCAGGATGCGGAGATGCCGGGCCATGAGGTGCGGGATGCCGCGCCGTGGGGTGCGGGTTGCCAAGGTGCGGGATGTCGGGGTGCCCCGGCTGGTCCCACCC
>VXAD01010151.1:193044-212404 GCA_013399195.1 Dicrurus megarhynchus
GGAGGAGCATCCCGGCATCCCGCGGCAGCGGGCACGGTGCCGCTCTCCGGGCGGTCGGGCGCACCGCGGAGATGCGGGGAGACCCTGCACGGGGGGCGGGCACAGCCGCATGGGCGGCTCAGAGCAGGGCTGCTACCCCCGCGCCCGGCGACGCGCGGGGGCCGGGGCTGCCTCTGGGGGTGCCTGGCTCTGGGCTGCCGCTGCACTGAGGAGCTGCGGGGGGCGGCCTCCCCCCGCTTTCGGGCACTCGCTGCCTCCGCTTCACCTGCCGGCCGGGCGCGCAGGTGAGGGGCGCGGGCTCCCTGCGGCTGCCGGCCCGTGCCGGGCAGGCTGGTTGTCGCCAGCCGTGTCTCCAGCCCGGGAGGCCCGGGGAAGGAAAGGGGCCCTGGAGGTGCCCCCACCGCGCGGTCCCAAGTCCGCTTTAGCGGTCAGGCATGGAGTTGAATGGAAGTTGCATTCTTTTGCACGCTCTGCTCCGGGAGGCACTTTTCTTTTTTCCATGGAAGGGAAATAGGTTTGAGAGCAAATTGGGGGAAAGGGAGAAATACCAGGGGAGCAAGAGCCACATTATGTTTCCATTTTCCTTTAATGAAGGCCCTGTGGAGGTGTATTTGAAAACACAGGGTCTCCTATGCCTTCAAGGAGGGTGAGAACACTGTGCTGGCTGGTTCCAGGGCCATATGCAGCGTATGGTGGCCAATGAAACGGGGCCTGGCTCGTTCTCTTGCTTGTCTTGGCAGCCTGCTCCATGGCTTGCATTACCAGCCCTGGAACACAACCACTGCCAAACTGTGTGTGTGTGTGTTTGGACTCCAAGAGCTGAGCAGAAGCAAATGCTTCTGCAGCTCAGACCAGGATTTTTTAGCTCATTTTGAGAAAACTTGCATAAAAAACTCTTTCTGGAGGCTCTTGACAGAGTCTGCCCTGGGAATTTGTTGGTAAAAGCTTGTGTGAGGGCATGTGGTAATGCCAGTCTTTGGAGTTCAGATTCTTAGTATGAGTCCTAGTGATTTAAAAATGCAAAAACCTGCCTATCTAGGGGATGAGTGTGTGGGTGCAGGAGCTGCCACCCACCCCATTCCTACGTCATGCAGCGATTGGTTGCCCCTGGTCTCTGGAGTCTGGGGGATTAACAAAATCTACTGAGTTAGTGTGCAGGTTATTGCCTCTGCTTCCTTGTTGAGACACCAATGGATGCTTTTCCTGCATCTTCACAGTTGAATATTTCCCTCCTTACAGGATGCAAAGGTCTCTGTGCTACATTCCTTGCCAAGGAAGAGTAAATACTCCCTCACACCTCTTGCCTCCTCCTGCCTGTGTGTCCAACTGCTCAAGCAGCATTGAGCATCTGCTCTGTGGTCTCCTTCCCTGCGCTAGTGTTTGCTACTTGAGCTGCATTGCCTGGGCCAGGTACTTGGCAGCATGCAATGTCTTGAGTGTGAAGCTGTAAGAGGCCCTTTTCACTGCAGTGGCTGTTCATAGTGGGCCTGGCCCCAAGACCAAGGGAGGCAGAGCCATGGTGAGGCATGGACCCCTTGCCAGCATGTGTGTGTCCTGCAGTGCCAGTGCAGCAAGGAGGGGGCACTGCAAACCTGATGCCATCTGTCTTTGGCTGCATTTCTCAGTTGCTTGGACTGTCCAGAGTATCCATCCAAACATTGCAGGCTATTTTAACATGCAGCCAGGGAGCTGAAGGCACATACAGGCCTCTCAGCTGAGCAGTGCTGTTGCAAACTAGCCAGAGCTGCTCTTTATATGGATTAGAGGTCTTTGTGGATGACCCTGGTATTCAGGGCATAATTTTGAGGAGTTTGTAGGGGGGGTGGGGGCCCTCATCTCTGAGGCCATCCTTGGCCCCTGAGGGCAGAGCTTTGTGCTGGAGCAGGATTGTCTTCTTGAAGAAGATTCTAGCCCTGACCACATGTGGTTGTGGAAGGTCCTGGGTAATTTCAACAAGTCAGTTGTTAGGCTGCAGCTCAGACACTGAGGGTTTCTCAGACCAGGATATTCCTTCCTTCTCAAATCCCTTTGAGCTGCTCCAGGTACAAATAGGATAGCTTTTACTTTCCTGCTCTGTACTGCCGTCCAGTGGGTGATGCAGTCTCAAATAATTAATTGCAATCGTAATAATACTGTGATAATTAATGGCATTTTTTTACAGTTATTGCAATTAACTACTGCAGTAGGGGAGCCTTGCTGTGGTAGGTGCTGTACAAAACCCTGCTGTCACAGGTTGCTTGCAAGTCAATCACTGCATTGCAGTGGTGGGAGCAGCTAAACTAGAGCTTTTTGCTGCCCTGTGAAGGTATGGAGGAAAATGCTCAGGGAGGAAGGACTGTAAGCCGACTGCTTTGCTAATGGCAAATGGGGATTATTTCTAAAGCTGAGGACTGGAGAACCAGTATTCCCCTCCTCATAAAAGGGATAAGAAGTCAAAGCATTAGACAGAGAGGTGTGGAGGCCTAATGGTGGGACTCAGTTGGATGAGGGGCTGCAAAAGGGCATTTCTGCTGAGGAGATGCTGTCTTCTCTGGGCTGCCCCATGTGCACAGTGTAGGAAGCTTTGAGCTTCCTTGGTGGAGAAGAGGAGGGAGGGCAGCAGGGCTCTCTGCATTCCTGTTTTTAGAAAGCTTTTCATAGCCTTCTGTCTGTGAATGACTCGGATATTCCTTCTGCCAGCTAGATGTGCAGGACTGAGCCAGAATGTTCCCACTTGTGAATTAGGTTTAGAATTCCATCTCCTGAGGAACAGTTCTTCATAGCTCCTTCCTCTGTCCGACATTGTGGCCCCCTACTCACTCTGTGGACAGGGATGGGGTGGGAGGTTACAGGTATGGGTGTTCACAAACCCTGCAACTCTTCTCCCACCACACGGGGTTGCCTGTGGGAGGAAAGGAACAGCAAGAATGGCAGCTCAGAGTGTCTGTGAGAAGGGCACAGATGCATCTTTGGACCTGCAAACCTAGAACCTGGTTGTAGGAGCTGTCTCTCCCACCTGGGATGTAAATGGAGTGTGGAGGTACTATGGTGAGTAGTGAGGTACTACAGTGTCCTGCATTCTGAGGTGGCATGCTCTACCTCAGTGCACTTAGTAGGCCATGCTGTGACCGTGCCTTCAACTGGTCTTTAAACAACGGGGAATTTCTGTGATGCCATAAAACACTAAGTAATGTTAGGTGCTCGGTAAAGAGAGAGCATGCACGTTTTTTATCTCAGTGGGTGTCACTGCAGCTTTTCCTTGTGCTACAGGTGGTGAGTTCCTTGGCATCAACAGGTTCAGCAACTGAATGAATGAATACACAGTGGCTGTTGTTAAGTCCATGTTTACCAGAGCTACTGTGTGGGTATCTGAAAAGACTGGTTTCCCCCAAAGGGCTTGTCTGCTGCTGTGTTCTGATGTTTGGCAAATAACTTTGACATTGATCACCATGGTGCTTGGCACTGGCACTGCAAGTTACTGCTTTTAACAGTGCAGAGCAGAAGCAGCTAGACAGAAGATATGACCTGCTGTAAGGTGCTACTCAAAACTAAATACATCTAGAGCAGATAGCAGTTGTGTGGCAATGGGAGATTATCATGTTTTAGACAGCAGAAAAAAGCTCAAATTGCATGGCAAGGTACTTGTGGCACTGGGAATATGGGGTAGTGTCTTTCTGCCTTCATCATGCTTAATGTGGTGCTGACTGGGGCCTGAACCTTGGAGTGGAAGTGGAAGAAGGTCTGTAGGCTTCAGGCTATCAGCACTCTGCAGTCTTCTCAGACAGAAGAGTCCAGATGGAAAAAAACAAGTGGCTCAGAGCTTCAGGGAAGGACTGAGAGCCGACTGCCCTATCTTTGTTTAGGAAGTTACATTCTTGGGGCATGAGAGGTTGGGTATGTCAGGAAAGGGTTTTCATATAAATCATCCTTCTGCTCACAGAAGGAACTAGATAGATTCAATGTATGACATACGGACTGAGGTTACTTGATAGCCAGAAGCTAAAAAAAAGTTTTAAAATGGCAATAAAGCCATAGTAGAATCTAAGAACTCGAAGTTTGTAGTGCTGCTTCTGATCTCCAAAGTAGAATTATTATTACCTGTTGGCCAGGAGCAGATGAAAGGCCAGTTGCTGTGACTTAGGTGCTCCAAGACAGTACATACAAATGGCAGTATTAGGTGCTAACACACTGATGAAGACATCAAAGATTGCTTGCATGGTGGCTTACAGATTTTGGCAGTGCTCTGAAGTGTGGCAGCTGACAAGCAATGGCAGGCACCCAGGCTGAGCCTGGTGCGAGAATACCAGGCAAGCATGGCCTTTATTCTGCAGGCAGCATGGAGAAGGGCTGGTAGGACACACTATGCCTTAGTGTGGTGCTTAACATGGGCAAAAGAGAAACATGCTGGTAGACACAGAGTGTCAGAATCTGCTGGCTGGTAATATTAGATGCTAGACTGGCTCTCTGAGCATCAGAATCCTACTTGGATCAACCATTACAGATGTCAGCACATGTAAAATAGCTTATGTTGTAAGAAACTGTGATTGTATTATAGACAGCAAAATTGAAAATAAGGCTGCAAATAGCCCTCACTCTCACCAAGGAAGCTGACACCAGAGATAAGGCAGTAATGGCAATTTAAATTGAAGTGTGACTGTCAGAGCCTGCTTTGGAATGTCATGGTAGTCTCTGCAGGATGATGCTCTTGATACAACAGCAGCAACTGCATTTGGTTTCTAAAGAAACAAACAGCGCCTCTGGATAAGTGACGATGCATAGGATGGTGGATACAAACTGAGGCAGTCTACGTGCAGGGAATTGAATGTATGATTTCAACACAGGTAGGCATTCCTGTGCCAGTTTTAGTCTGTGGGTAAGAATAGCAGTGAAGAGGTGGCAGGAGGGGTGTGAATACAGGCTAGCAACTGGAGTACAAGCCCCCAGGGATACTGGGTTATATGAATTATGCCTACGCATGTTAGATTTATGCTGTAACTGCTGTGCAAACAGCAGCTTCTTAAAAAAAACAAACCCAAAACCAAACAAAGAGTCCCCTGAAAAAGCAGCAACCAAATCAGTATGGGAAGAGAAAAAACCCCAACCCATTAAAAAAAAAAAGCCCAAGAACTTGAAGATTAGAACTGCAGGAGAAAGACTAGAAGGGTACGTGGGGACAGTGTCAGGAAGCTGAGCAACTGTATGGGACAGAAACAACTTGGTAAAGCTTCTTCCTTCTAGGTTGTGGGTTCCAGAAGATAACAGACTCTGGCAATAGGAGAAAAACTAAGAGTAATGGGCGCCGTCTTTAAGAAATATTAAATCAGCCAGTGTCACGGACTGCTGACCATAAGGACATAATTGGGGAACAAAGCACAGAAACACTTGAAACTGATGGGAAAGATGCAGCAAAACCAAGGTGAGCAAAGAAAGCTGTACTGTTGTCAGCTTTTTGGGGATGAGACTGCTGATAAAATAACTGAGTTGACTGAAGCCACAGGAAGAATAGTGCCAAAGCAAGGATGCAAAAGTTACTGCAATAATTAGGAGGGTTTACAGGCATTTTGGCAAGAGGTCAAGCCTTATGTTAGAGTATTTTAACCAGAATAAGGGAGTGTAGAGGCAAAGCTAAGGAAACACAAACTGAATTTTGACCCATGAAATCACATGTTGACCAGATTTTTTCTGCAAAGATAGTTGCTGAAGAGAGCATTGAATGGCATAAACTACTCATCATTGAACCGAAGTTGTAAGAAAGCCTTCTCTGTCTCCTAGTTCATTCTGGAGCATCTTGATGTCATGGCAAAAATGATGAATAACATTGGTGCAGAAGGCAGAGTTATGGTGAATGTAAACTCAAGAAGCTGGTGTCATGCTGATCCAATGGTCATATGCAAGACTGCACATTCTCTTTCCTCTTGCTGTGTTGCTGTTGGCTTCATTATGTGAAAAAGCATTGCTGATACAATGCATGCAAAGGAATTGTGTGGTTCAAATGTAGGACACCAGAAAACTAGGTTTTACTGAAGACACGACGTTTCCAAGCTCGTGTAAGGAGATGTTGAAAGACCCCCTGGCATTGAGGGAAAAAAGGCTGTGTTATTAATCAGTTCTGAAAAGAAAAAATCTAATAAGAATCCTGACTAAAGTACTGTGTTAGAAAGTGAAGGAATACGGAGGTGAGTTGGTTCATGTCCTTTAGAAATAGTAAATGCTGCAAGGGAATATCCAGAAAGGAATTAAGAATTGGCAAGGCACCAGCTGTATTCACCCCATCCAGCAAGATATGGCTGTTGAAAAGCTGCAACTTAAAGGTCAAACTCAGATCCTGAACTTTAAAGTTCTGCCCTACCGTGTGAATGTGGTACAAATATGCTGGAGCTATAGGTAGGCATGTCCATGTCTGCCAGGGTAACGGCCTTGGGAAGAAAACTGAAGTATTAAATAGAATTCCATGCTCTGGCTTTTCTTACATGATCAAAGTACACCTTCTTACTTCTGGCACTCACCAGAAAAGAATGGGAAACTATCTGGGACTTGGGATGAAAAGAAACTTGTCCTTATATTAGGAAGAAGCAAAGGAGTGGAACAGACTTGGAGTTTGTTCGAGTCCCTCCAATCAGCAGGAGTGACAGTGCCTGTGGCTGAAGGCCCTCAAGAACTGGGGAGATGATCTGTCACTGCACCCCTGCTCTGCAGAGAGGGATGGCACCTCTCCTCATTCCTTTTTATTTCCATGATTATAGCCCTGCTGGGAATGGTGTTACGTTCCTCTCCAAGGTCTAACTCAGCTTGACTCTTGGCAGTTCTCAATGTGCTCCTGAGCTTTCTGACCCCTAAGCAAGATCTCACTTGTAGAAGACACTTTTCCCCCTTTCCACCTAGGTCTCAGCTCATCTTAATGTGCAGGTTTATGGTTTTCCAGAAGGTTTCTGGCACTTTGGTTTCATCAGCTTAAGATTTAGCTTACACCGATGCAGGTGTGATGTGGGCTTTGGCAGTGCAGTCCCTGGATCCAGGATAAATTTTTAGAACATATTGCATACTGGGCCAGCCCCTTCACTCTGACCTGTGTTGTGTGCTACACTGGATGGAGGCTATTTCAAGGCATATTAAGCTACCAGATCAGAGATGCAGATGGAAAAGATGTGCCAGAGAAAACAGTGTTTTCTCAAATCTTTTATCCACTTGTCCCCAGGGACTTGCCCCTGGCTCAGGAGTGCATGGGGGAGGGTGCTGAGTGGTCAGGTTGTCCCACAGTCTGAAGAATGGATTTCTCATTCCTCCTCATTTCATAAATTGCAGGGACCCTACATTCAGTCTGCCTGGGGACCTGGACTGTCTAGCGTGGGTGCTGTCAGCTGCGTGTCATGATGAAAGACAATTAAGCACAGCATTGCCAGCCAGTCAAGGGAGGGGATTGTCTTGCTCTGCTCCACACTGGTGCGGCCTCACCTTGAATACTGTGAGCAGTTTTGGGTACCACAATATAAAAAAAGACATGAAGCCATTAGATAGCATCCAAAGGAGGGCCACAAGGATGGTGAAGGGCTTGGAGGGGAAACTGCATGAGGAGTGGCTGAGGTCACTTGGTCTGTTCAGCCTGGAGAAGAGGAGACTGAGGGGAGACCTCACTGCAGTTTACAACTTCCTCAGGAGGGGCAGGTACAGATCTCTTTGCTCTTGTGACCAGTGACAGGACTCGAGGAAATGGCCTGGAGCTGAGTCAGGCGAGATTTAGGTTGGATATCTGTGGGATTGCTGGTGAGGGGTGTGCAGCAGCTGGCCCAGGCTGTGCTACTGTTGGCAGGTGTCTTCCCCAGTGCCACAGCATGTCACCTTGGGGGCAGCATCAGGGAAATATGGCCAGCTCTGCAGTGTGTACACCTATCCCAAAATGGTAGACTGAATTTAACTCCACACAGCTCTGTCTTGTGGCAGGGGGTCCTGGGAAGAACCTCTAGAATCACTGCCCCTTTGCCATGCCACCTCACTGGCCCGGTGCTTTCCTGCTGGAGAGGGACAATCTCTGAGGAAGGTGGTAAGGATTTAGCCACACTCCCTAAATAACTTGTGTCTTCCTGTCTGGAGTGCAGCCTAAGGGTGTGAGGGTGCTTATTTCTGGAGGGGTGAAGCATCTTAGCCATGTGTAGGCCTGACAGGAAGGGGGAGGGAGGTAGTGTGCAGCTTCAGAGCCTGGCTGCACTGGGCATCTCTGGGACACTGTACAAGATGTTGGTGCGGATTCTGATAGGAGATGTCAGTACGATTCCACTGCAGGTATGGAATTACAGTTGTCTAGTTTAGAGATCGCTGTGGAAGAATGAATACTTTGCATCAGTTTAGGTCCTTGCAATCTCAAGGAGTTGACCTGTAGTCTTTTCTGAGGTCAAGTATCATTACCAAGTATTTTCTCTTTCTTTTCTGTCACCAAATGGGCAGGAGTGCATTCTTCAGGTAGTATCACTTCTCTTGAGAAGTTACTTGTCTGTCTTTCCTGTCTTCTTCTTTTCAGGCTTTAATGACTTTATGCAGATCACCTGCCCCCAGCTTCCTCTCCCCACAGCAGGGCTCCCAGCACTGCTCAGCGCTGGCTTGCTCTCTCCTTTCTGGTCTCCTAAAGGATGACTGGAGCAGAGGGCTTGATTCCTGCTTGCCACCTCTTTATGTTTTCTGTCTTGCTGCATTTGCTTTCCCTGATCTGTCTCAAGTCTCATTGGTCACAGCTGAGCAAACCCTGCCAGGGGACATCCCATGCTGACACCTGCACCTCTTCATTGGCATATTAGACTGTATGACAGCTCACAGCTCATTGCAGCTTGTAGGCACTCTCTGCTGCAAATCATTCTGTCACAGCAATACAGCTTGCACAGCACTCGTGCTGGAAGCTGTGGAGCTTGCATTAGCCTCTCTGCCCTTGACTAGCCTGTATGCTTGTTTTTCCTTCCCTTCTGCTGCTTATCACTGGTTCCTTCACATTAACAAATGTATTAAATAATCTCTTGGGTAAAGAGATGTGCCAGCGCCAAGAAATCCTTAACTTCTCAGTTTGTCATGATTAACCCTGTTCAGCCTTCTCCCACTGACTCCACCTGAGCAGGGTGGCTGGACCAGGCAATCTCCAGAGGTCCCTCCCAGCCTCAACTGTTCTGTGACTCTGTGATCCAGCAGTTCTATCTCCCATGCAGCTTTACTCCAGTTTTCAGCCTGGTACTGACATAGATTTGTCACCCTGGGATGGCAAGTGCTGAGCAGCTGTGGCAGCTGGCTTGGCTGTGTGTGTGTGCATGGGTCGGCACAGCCATACTGCCTGGGCCAAAAGTCTGGTATTGCCTGTTGCCTGGTCTCAGCAGATGAGAGTGGATGCTTTGGAAAGAGCGGGGCAAGTGTGTGTTATCCCTCATTTAATGCTTCTCCTTGCTCTGACACGTGGTGCTATGAGAGCCTCCATGAGTCTCCCCAGCTGTTTGTTGAATCCTGCCCTGTGACTGGCTCTTGTGGTTGCAGGAAGCTGCACAGTGAGATTTTGGGTCTATTCCTTTAGCCTATTTCTTTCTCTTGACATTGCCAGTCCTTATCCCTGCTGTGTTGGTGCCTCCTGCACAGGGGCAGAATGGGGTGGATGCCTGGAGGCTCCTACAGTATACTAGGACTTCTCTAGCTGGGCAGAGCAAGGCGAGCAGTGCATGCACACTGGGACGTGTGGTTGAGTTGAAGAAGAGGGGCAAATGGCTGCTGTGTGGACAGAAGTCAACTCTGTAAATGGGTAATTTGTGAGTGTCCCTGGCCAGTTACACAGCAGGGATGTACTTGCATTGCAACCAACAGCCATCTGCTCCCATGGCTTTTGCACTGATGTAATGGCTCCAGCTCTATGGGCTTCCCATTTTAGGTTTAATTTTATTATCTCTTTGCTGCTTGTTCTTCATGTTTACTGATAACTCCCTTTCTCCTCCCTATAAATGACTTGCTGGAGTTTGCCCTGATCCTATTCTCACTTTTTTTTCCTTTCCTGATAGAAGATGACTTTTGAACCTTGCACCATTTCCCTTCCCCTCCAGCCTTTGTTTCCTCATGTCTGTGCTGGGAGATGTTTGTACAGTGGTGGGTTTTTTTTCTTGCAGTTTTATCTGTGGTCTTTGTGTGCTGTGTCCCAGCCCTGACCATTTGTTGTGAGCGTGCCCAGAACAAATCCAGCCTAGGGCATATTATGGTCCTCTTTGTGCCACTTTCTTCTTGTACGAATAATCCACACATTAATTAATCAAAACTCAGTTAAGAGCAAACCTTGATCTGCTGTACTCCAGAGAAGGTGTCCATGGGATCACATCACTCTTTGCAGCCAGCTCCTGTTCTTCTGGTGCTTTGCCTCTCAGGTCTCCTCCCTTCCTGATCTACACCCCAGTAGCCTATTCTTCCTGGCAGGATTCATGTATTTTGGTTTCTATCACACAGATTCTGTTTATTCTCTGCCTTTGTCCTTCCTGGGGGAGAATGTCTGCCTTCCTTGATTCGAACCCCTGTAGGTGATGGAACTGTAGCATGAGTTTGGCTTGTGCTGTGTCATGAGGCCCTGTAGCTGGGTTGTAATGGGATGTCTGTCTTCCCCTGCAGCCTACGAAGCTGTTTCCCCTGCTATGATGCCAGGGCAGATCCCCGACCCGTCGCTGACGGCTGGCGCGCTGCCTGGGCTCGGCCCCTTGACAGGACTGCCTGGCACGGCCCTGACCGCTGAGGAGCTGAAGTGCGCCGACATCCGCAACATCGGGGCCATGATCTCGCCACTCCACTTCCTGGAGGTGAAGCTTGGGAAGAGACCCCAGCCTGTCAAAAGTGAGGTGAGTATTGGGGGCCGCTGGCTACAGGTGGCTCTGCAGGGCTGTTGCCTGCACTTGCCTGGGTTTCCCTCCTGCCCGTGCTTGGCTGTCGTACAAGGGTGGCCAGCAGTGTGTTTTATAAGCTCCCTGTTTGGTGATGTGCATGCATGTTGGTGGCTGCTCCACTAGCAGCCTCTTCCTCCTGCCTGACTTTCTGTCCCTGGCTGGCAGTGGTAGCCTCAGTGTCTCAGACCTGACTGGTCCAATGCAGCCACTGGCAGCCAGCTGAACTCAAGCCGTGCCTGTGGAGTGGGGTCTGGTGCAGCCAGCTTGTCCCTAGGTTGGGGCATGCACCCTGAGTAGAAGTCACACAGCCTGTCACCCATGTCAACAAGCCCTTGGTGCTTCTGGCATTGGTGCTGTCTCTACAGCAGGGATGAGGTGTGTGGACAAGTGGTGTGGAGCAGCGACTCAGCCTGTGCCACGGGTGCTGCTGGCTGGGAGCTGCCCCTGCCCCATTGCTTGGGGTGGGCCCTGTCTTCACCTCGAGTTTCCTGGGACAGGGAAGGTGGGTAGTTTCTGCTTGGTACCACAGGCTGCCATGTCAGGAGCAGGCTGAAGGGACTAGGGAGATGCTTGGACAGTGTTTTCCTTGTATGGCTGTCCCATGTGTTGGTTGTCCAGTCTTTGACTCGCTGTACCGGTGGTGAGTGTGTGCACCTCCTACTGCCTGCAGATGGAGCTGGGAACCCACCATTTCAGAGGTCCCACGTTGGTGAGGGTGGTGGCTGCTGTTAGAAAGTCCAATAAACAGCCTTCTGAACAGAGCATTTGCTCCTGTGTGAGGTTACCTCGGATGATGCCATATGAGGATGGGGTGATGTGTGTTCTCTGGAAGCATGAGCAAGGAGGTGCTAGATGATGTGAAAAGCTGCCTGTGATGAGCTGTGAGCTGAAGAGGGTAAAATAGCAGTTCCAGGGAGCAACCTGCTCTCCAAATGGTGCTGACATGTGATTTAGCCCAATTCTTTTGGCAGAAGCTCAGCAACAGCCAGGTCCACCTGTGCAGAGCATCCCTGTTCTTTCCCCCCAGCCACTTGAGGTGGACTCCTGCAGATAGAACTGGTATATGCAGTGCCAGTGCATATAGTCCATTTGATCACCTTGCACAGGAGCTCTGTGCCCAAGAGAGTGTCCAGTCAGCTTGTGCAGCCTGGAGGTTGCCTGGGAAGGACTGGGCAGCTGCAATGGCAGGAGCTGAGGCTAGGATACTGTGGGAGGCCATCGCACGGCCCTGGGGGGTGCTAATAGCTTTGGTTCCTCTATGGGCAAAGCAGTCACAGATTTGCAGCTGAAGCCAGATTCTCTTCCAAGCTCTTGGCCTGGGTATTATGCAGCAAATGGGCTGCAGTGCCTGCCTTGCTTTCATGGGTTGGGGAGGAAAGAGGGTGACTCTGTGGCTATGCTGTCTTCCCAGCCCCAGCTCCTTTCCTGGGGTATCTCGAGCACCTCTGAGCTGGCCCTGCAACAGCTGCTTTTGCTTTTTGTGGGCATGGGTATGTGATGTCAGTGGTATCTGTGTAACAGGGACTGGGCAGTTCTGCCCCACAGCAGGTACTAGAATTGCTGAGTGTCCTCTGAGCCAGCTATTGAGGCACCATGTGGAGGAAAGATAAGAGAAAACGCACTGGCAGCCCCTGCACAGCTACCTTCCATGCAGCTGGTTCCTCCCCTGCATGGCCTGTGAAGCTGAGGAGTTGAAGACAGCAAATGGAACTGCCCTTGGCAAGGCTTTGCAGCAAAAGCCTGAGGGAGCTGAAGCAGTAGCTGCTTATCCCATGAGTAGCCAAGAAGCTGCCCACGCATGGTTTTGCAATGCAGCCTGCAGCTGCTTTCCTCTTGCAGGGAGCTGGAGCCCAGGAATGCTGGGTGCCAGCATGCCACTCTCTGTGGTGCCTGGGAGGACAGGCTGCTCGCCATGAGCCTGGGCAAGGCAGCTCTCTCTGCTCTGCTGGGGGCACCAGCATCTCCTGGCATTGAGGTGTTTGTGCCTGGGGGCACACACAAAACCCACCCAGTGGGTGTTGGGTGCTGGCTTCTCTGCAGGTTGATGGACAGCCCCACTGGGCAAGCTGTTCTCCTCTTGGACAGGTGCAGACAGGTGCTGCTGGGCTCCTCCAGCACTGAATCCTACCTGGGGTGCTTCCCCTGGGACTGAGCCCGGCCCCTCAGGCAGATGATCGCCTCAGTCTCTGAGGCTGCTGACTGAAGCAGTTCAGGAGGCATCCCCAGACCTTCTACCCACAGGGATCCCCTGGAGATCAGATGCTATTGGGCGATACATCATCACTGTCCCTTGTGCCTCTGAATAACGTCCTAACCCTCAGCACCAGAGCCATGTCACCTTTTTGAACTGAAATCAAGCAGAAGCAGATGGGGAAAACCTGCTTTCTTGAAGAAGAGAACTTCTCTTCCCTGAGAATTTGTGGATTCCCCATACCTGGAAGTGTTCAAGACCAGGCTGGGCGAGGCTTTCAGCAACTGCTCTACTGGAAGGTGTACCTGCCTGTGGCACGGAGGTTGGAACTAGGTGATCTTTAAGGTCTCTTCCAACCCAAATATTTCTATATTTCTATGAAACTACAGGAGCTGTGGTCAAAAAGCAGAGTCAAGAGTTCAAGCTGCTTCTATCTGTGCTGAGCCACCTTCCTTGAGCATCTGTACTCCATCTAAAGGACACATACCTATGCTGGGCCCCCTGTGGGGTGGAGGCGGGGTCAGAGACAGGTCACTTATTCTGTAATTCTGGCTGAATGGACCAACAGGGCATGGAAATGTCAGGCAGTTCCCAGGGCTGGTGCAATTGCTGGTTGCTCTTCCAGTTCCTGTTGCACCCCAAGATGTACTTTTGAAGCCAAGTTTGGGGGTGTCTTTTGAGCTTTGGAGCTGTAAGCACGTTACCTCTCGGCACCCTCCTAGTAATCCTTGAACTAAAATGCCAAGAAGCTGTCTTAGGAGTGGATGAGTGGTTGGTAAATGTGCAGAGGGGAATTGCATCTACCCTGATGTCCACCTCCTCTTAATTTCTGTCAGGAAATTTTGTAAGAGCTGGCAGCAGAATGTAGAGTTAGAGGCCTCCAGGTTACTTCTTCTAACCTGTCACATCTAAATTATGTGGGTGCAGTGTGAGCTGTCCATTTCTGACTGGATGTGGGGGTATCAGTGCAGTTCCAATCCTAATTCTCCCAAGAGTGGTACACTGGTGCCCCATGATACTGGAAAAGGAATGGTGGCAGCCTGGCTTTATGGAAGTATGTGCACAGCTTGTGCTGGCTTTGCTTAATATTTTAGCCCCAGCTAAAATAGCAACTTTGGTGTAATGCTTGGAAAGTAAGGTAGAGAAGATGCAGAACCATTAGTGCTATAAAGGACATTGCCTTCTACAGCATGCTATGTGCTGTGTATTGGACATGCAGCTTACTTAAGCTACCCCTTCATCCTACCTTTGCTGAGCCCATGTTTTGTCCAGTCCCTGTGCATCACATTGGGATGTTTTGATCAGTGGGTTTTGGACTTTGTGACTGTTAGCAGTGTGCACAGTTCAGTGTGGATGATGGCACCTGCAGCCTTCATTCCCATTGGGCACTACTGGTGTGCCTACATGTGGGGTGATCTTGTGGCCATCAGGTATCAGTCAATAGGAATGAGGCAGTTCAGTCTGACACCTCAAATTTCAGAGACCCAGGCAAAATGTGGATGAAGGCACTGGGGACCTTTTCTTCTGTATCCATGCTACAAAGTATAAGCTGATTTCACAGGGCTTTCCAGCACTCAGATTTTTCTTGAAGGAGCTAGTTTGGGTTCTTGGATGTAGGCATGCCATAGGCCATTTATACAAGCTTTGTACATATGTCCATAAATACTTTGATTATGGGTTCTAACCCATAGGGCCTATTGGCCTGGCCTGTGTGGTTTGAGTCAAAGAGCACAGAGAACTGAGTCATGGAAAACAGTGCAGGTACTGCTGTGTCCTGCTTCCTTACAGGGGATGCAGGACCTGTCCCCACCTTACTGTGGTGGCCCTGTGACTCAGACAGTGCTGAAGCTGCAGCAGATGGGTATTGGAACGGGGCAGGCCCAGCTGGGGTATCTTCTGGGTTTTTCTGACTCTCATCCTTGGCTGTGTGTGATGCTTTCAGTGTCTGTGCTCACAGAGCTGAGCCTGTAGATGTCTGTGTGACGAACTGTCCATGTTTCTGGGAGGGGGCTCAATTCTCCATCTCTGCCCTCTCTCAGGGAGAGAGCAGCCCTGTGAAGGGTTGTCTGTCCCCTACCAGCCATGTCCTCAGCTGTGGGTACAGGTCTCCCTCTCTATGTTCCCACAAAGTGGAGTTAGAGGCTGTAGCAGCAGCACACCTGGTTCCAGTGAGGATTAAGTCATGTTGCTGGTGGCCCATGACTGTGTGGCTGCCACATTGCCCTGTCACGTGCTCACCCCTACCTCCAGCCCCGACCCACACCTGCTGGCTCTGATCTGGGTTTCTTTGTCTTGTTGTAGCTGGATGAGGAAGAAGAGAGGAGGAAAAGGCGCCGGGAGAAAAACAAAGTAGCAGCAGCGCGATGTCGTAACAAGAAGAAGGAGAGGACAGAGTTCCTGCAGCGGGTGGGTGCCCGATCTGTCCCAGGGCACAGCAAGGACCTCCCTAGAATGGTGCTCCAGCTGCAGGCAACATTGCCTCCTGAACTGCCCCTCTGCCTCCCCTTGCTCCAGTGCCCTTATGTGGGAAAATACAGCCCCCCCTTTTCATGAGGCTGTGAAGGTGGTGGCTGTGTACATGCCCAGGTAGAGCTTACCCATGGTACCAGGGCTGGAGGTGGGCTCTGGACTTGCAGTGAGAGAGGAATGATAGTGTCTCTGCCTCAGTGCTGGAGCATACGAGTGTGGCACAGGACAGGGGCTGGCAGTTTGCTGGCCCCTTGACCAAAGTCCTAAAGATTTTCCCACTCAGAGGCCAGATGCTCGCTCACGCGTGACCCCAAGGCAGAAAAGCTGTCACAGCTGTTTTTCTGCAAACAGTGGAGAGACACGGGCAGATGACACAGCATGAGACAAAGAGTCATTTCTCAAGGGCAGGATCCTTACAGATGGGGTGGGTGAAAACTTAAACATGGGTTTGTTCCCAAGCACCTTACCAGACCACAGAAAGCAGCCAGGCAGAGGTTTTGCTGGGGTACAGCAGACACCTGCCCCAGGTGGTGGCTGTGTATTTCCCTGTGATGGCACTAAGTAGCACAAGGCAGCAGGGCTGGGGATGAACTGCCTGGAGGGATGTGGTACCTGGGCAGGTCTTCAGTCCGCTCCCCTACTGCAGGGGCTGAGGGACAGCACTGGGCAGAGGTGGCTTGTTGGCCAAATTGTTTCTTGTATCTTGTCCTGCTAGATAAAGTCACATGCGGTTGTGTTCCTGTCCTGCTAGGAGTCTGAGCGTCTAGAGCTCATGAATGCTGAGCTGAAGGCCCAGATAGAAGAGCTGAAACAGGAGAGGCAGCAGCTCATCCTGATGCTGAACCGGCACCGTCCCACCTGCATCGTGCGGACAGACAGCATCAAGACGCCCGAGAGCGAAGCCAACCCACTGCTGGAGCAGCTAGAGAAGAAGTGAAGGTGGCACTGGGCCAGGAGGAGGAGACAGTGGTGCAGGGTCTTCCAGGGTCTCTAATGTATGTACTGTATGAAGAACTGTGCACCCAGGCCTGGTGCAGCCAGGACTCAGTGGGCTTCCTTGAGAACTATGGACCAAACATGGGAATAGAGAAGATCAGGAACCTGCTAACCATGTACTCTGAGGCTGAACCTGGGAGCAGGGCTGGTGGTGCCAGTGAGGGCAACCTCCCTGTGATACCTCATCACAGCCCTTCAGCCTGCTCTCAGCCCTGGGACCCACGATGCCACAGCGTGTTCTGCGAGGAGCACGCAGCCCGTGGGTAGCGGGGCTGCAGGCTGGGGAGCGGCAGCTGTGCGGTGCCCACCAGCACCCTGCCCAGAGGCTGCCGCCGCTCCTGGCGCATGCTCCAGAGGGAAACCCAAACCCAGGAACCACAAACACTTGATGCAGCCCCATCTGGTGGGCAGGCCTGTCGGGGCTCGGTGGCGCAGGCGCCCCCCACAAGCACACTCAGTATAATGTTTACAGCCCAGCTGTCCGTGTCGGCCGTGCTTTTGAATGCACATTTTTACACTTTTTTAAAGTATTTTTTACAAAGTTTTTATACAGTGATCTCTATATGGATTTATATAATCACTAGATGTGATCCCATAGAAATGTATGTTATAATGGTCTGTTTGTTACAAACACATATGCCACAGTTATCTCCATTGTGTTACTTGTCTGGTAGCATCCAGCTCCTTTCCTGGCATGCTGGGAAGGGGGTCCAAGCTGCCCTCTGCAGTGGTGTCACCACCCTCTCCATCCATGTATGTCCTTCATAATATTCAGTTCTGTATCTCTCAGTAAATGTTACCTTTGTGTATGCTGTCCTCCTGTAGCTCTGTTTGGGTCAGCACTGTGGCAGCATCTGCCAGGGCTGAACAGGCCAGGTATGTTCCTGGCTGAGTGGGACAGTGGAGCAGATCCCAGAGCTGGTTTTGGTGGTTATATTAGCAGCTGTGGGCCAGGAGAAGTCACCCTAGAAAAGCTGGGAACCTTGGAGGCAGCTCTGACTATTGTCAAGCAAGAAGTAGCTCAGTGCTTTACCAAAGAGGGATAGATAGGCAGGCATGGCTTGCCAGTTGGAAAGGCAGAGGGAGACCATCTCATCCCTAACTGGTCCTTCTTGTTTCAGTCCCAAATACAGCAGTTTGAGCTCATTTCAGGGATAAGAAAGAGACAGGGGAGCTATCACGATGTCCTTGTGCTGGTGATTCCTTTATGTACCTTTGTGCTTCCTTCTGCCCAGACTGTGGAGTTCATGGCTCAGATCTGACCTATTCCTCAGCTGCTGTCAGGAGCCAATCTTCATTCTTTGAAAAATGCAATACCTCTGCCTTTCATCAAGCTCTGCTGACAGGATGCAGAGCACATGCTGGGCCTCCTTATCTCTTGTCTTTATTTCCCTCTGCAAAGTGTACATGGTAATAAATTTCCTCTTTGGTGGTCAGTGGGAGCTCCCTGTGGATACCAGATGATCCAGGCATCTTGTCTACATGCATCTTGTGCTTCTTTCTCACCTGGAGTGCCTGTGTGCTCATCTCCATTCAGGAGGCCTCTCACTCACCTGTTACACACCTTCCAGCAGCACTGGCAGTGCTGTGGATGCAGGCGATGGCCTTTCTCTGGTGAATAGCCACGTTGCAATAAACATTTCTGCTATGAAAACAGCTGGCTTGGAAGAGAAATAAAAGGTGCCCTTTGAAACCAAGCATGCTGGAAGCAGCTAGCAAAGGCAGCAGCAGAAGAGTGATGTATCTACATCAGTTTAATGCTCAGCTATTCCAGCCAAGTCTTGGGCAGGAGCTGAATCCCAGCAGTGCCCAGGGCCTGGAATGAGATTATCTTTAGTGTCCTTCCTAACCCAAACCACTCCCTGATTCTGTCACCCAAACAACCTTCTGCTGTATTCCAGTCAGTACCAAGGCCTTTGACACTCAAAGTTTAGGGCATTTCTTTTCAGGTGACTTGGTTGGCCTGTGGCATAATGAAGTTAAAGCAGAGGGTTTGGGCCTCTTCCCCTTTAAGCCACAGCCTGTGAGTGTTGAATGGAAAAAGTTCCATCTCCGTGCAGCGCGCTATACTGCAAACCCCTCCTGGTTCCTGTAGGAGACAGGCTCTTTGATGTTCTTGACTCTGGTACCATCTGTCCTCTCAAAGCCTAGCCCCCACCTTCTCAGAATTAAAATTTTTGCTGTGGAACAAGTGGTCCACTGGACAGGCTTGTAAATTACAGTGACATCTCCTGGGCAGGAGCAGAGGGCAGATGCCAGGCACAGCCTGTGTTGCTGCATGCTGGAACATGCTCCCAAACTTAAAAACCAGTGGTTGTACCTGTGGCAGTGTCCTCGCACTTGGGTCCACTTCATGCACGGACTGGTAATGTGGATTTATTTGGAAAAGTCAACCAACAGTTCTCAAAGGCCAGGAAGCCACCTCCTGGCCATCCTACAGCACCCCATCCTGATGTGGGTTAGGTGCACTGTGGACCATGACTGGAGCAGAGCTGAAGGGAACTCGTACATATGGGACAGGGCTCGGTGCTGGTGGTGCCGGAGCCGGTAGCCTAGTAGCTGTGGGGCTGCTGCCAGCCCCATGTCCCCGGTCCAGCCGGACGTTGGGCTGCATCCCTCATCCTGGTGGGCGCACACACGCGCACATGGGTCCCTCCCGTGGATGGCTGTAGCTGGTTGTAAAGCCGCGGTTGCAGGCCCTGGGCGCAGGGCCCCTGAGGACGGCAGTCGCTGCTGGCACACATCTGTAGTCTGGTTCGCTGGCTGCTCCAGCCTGAGGTTCTCCCGAGCTCACCCAAAGCCGCACACGAGGTGTCTGGAGACGCGCAGGAGCCCGTCGGCGGGC
>VXAD01010152.1:0-11088 GCA_013399195.1 Dicrurus megarhynchus
GAGACATTAAGTTTTGGAATGAGGTGGGGGCTAAAATGTTCTCCCTCAAGGTTTTGGGAGACAAGGCAGCGACTGGATTTTATCCGTTATTGCTTTTGATTTGTGAGTCGCTTAGCCCCAGAGGGAGGACACAAAATACCAGTTTGTTCTTCCCCAGTTCAAACCCGTGCCCTTCTTTCCTCACCCTCTGTCCCTAATCCCACTTCTCCTAGATTGGGGAAACTGGGAGGTGCAACCTGCCCTACGGCACAGGAGAGCTACCGTCCTCCTGGCCCTCCTCGGTCTCCTCAATACCCTCGCCAGGATGGGAGTCGCGAACCCATCTCGGACCTGTCCCTAAACCTCTCTTCCTCCCTTGTTTTCCCCAGTTGTAATCCCCAAGTTGTGCCCCAAAATGATGGCCGTTCATGTTGTTTTGTCCCCAGCTCTTGTTGTCCCCAAGATGGAGAATGCCACATGGCATCCCCAAGTTCTTCTTCCCATAATCCCTTCTCCCTTCCCGCCTCCAAGCCCTTCCTGTCCCTTACTCCACCCCTTCCCATTCCAAGCACCACCTCCATGGGAGGCTCCACCAACTCAGGCATTTCCTCCCACAACCCCTTCCTTTCCAGTTCTGGCTCCACCCATCCGGTCTCAAGTTCCAGTTCCCACGGTCCCACATCCAGTTCCCATGGTCACCCTACTGGATGTGAGGATCCTGGGACCCGGAACTGAATGCTCCTTTCACCGCACCTGTTACCTACAATCGGCAGGGCAGCAACCCCACATGGAAGCCCTTTGAGGCCCAAAGCCTCAAGGAGCTTTGCAAAGCCCAAAAGGAATACGGAAGGGAAAGTCCATATTTCAAAACCATTTTGCAAGCTACCTTCTCTACCACGACCATGGTGCTGCATGATATCAAGAATGTATTTTCATGCCTGCTTTCTCCATCTGAGTTTCAATTATGGTTAGCAGATTGGAGAAAGCAGCTTATGGACCTCCTCCCTATTCTACTTCAAGATCCGGTTAATGTGGGCCTTACAATGGATCACCTCTTGGGTGAGGGGCTATTGTCCAAGCCACAGGAGCAGGCCTGGAACATTCCCGAAGCAGCTTTTGAATGCCATCTGGGATGCGGCAGAGCTAGCATTCCTGTTAATGCCCCCCAAATTGGCACCAGCCCACATGATCAGGCCTCCACCTAATAAGCCCTTGTCCAAGTCTGTTTCCCCAGAACACCACCGCCAGGGGAAACGGAGCCTCCAGCGCATCCCTGTTCCACATAGTGACACAAATGGAGCTGGAAAAACACCTAAGACACCTAAAAACACCACCAGGCTGTGGCTGAAGGTGACTTGCCAGGACACGTAGCTTCTAAGACTCCTAGTGGAAACTGTTCAGTCAGTCTTCAGCCAGCAGTTGAGACTACACTGGACATGACAAATATTTTCATCATTGGGGATTCTCAGCAGACACCCGCTGGGATTGAAGTCTCCTCCCGAGCTCACGAGAGTGGGCCCGGAGGGACGCTTCATCCTCCTGGTGCGGTGTGTCCATCCTCCCTACTTCCTATGCAAGGGCCATTCCATTGCCAAGGCTTCTGCCCGCAGGCAATACAACACCTAGTAGCTGCTGGGCAGAAGTGGTAGGGAGTGACAAGCCCCTGGTGCGATGCCAACTGCGCCAGGGAGCAGAGAGATTTAATGTAATAGGGATGATGGACACAGGCACAGACATGATGGTCATCCCAACTGAAAAGTGGCTGTCATGATGGGAACTGCAGCCGCAAGGCGTGGTCTTTGGGACTGGGGGGACACAATTGGCACGTCAAAGCAAAAAGGTAATTCAATTGGAGGGTCCAGATGGACAGGTAGCTTTCATCCGCCCGTTCATGCTGGACACGAAATTCACATTGTGGGGGTGAGACGCCATGTCCCAATGGGGCACTGCCATTTCCATCAGCCCCAAACCTCAAAATTTTTGAGTGTGGCCACTGGGGTGGAGCACGACACCCAGAAATTAAATTGGACAACTGATTCCCCTGTCTGGGTGGACCAGTGGCCATTAAGAAAGGACAAATTGAAAGTGTTCCATGCACTCATGGAAGAGCAGTTGGCTAAAGGTAACATCCAGCCAACTAACAGCCCCTGGAACTCGCCTGTGTTTGTAATCAAACAGCCAGGTAGAGACAGGTAGCGTCTTCTCCATGACTTGCGGCGTATAAACGAGGTTATTGAGGACACGGGGTCTCTCCAGCCAGGCATGCCATCGCCCGCAATGCTCCCACAAAACTGGAAGATTGCAGTCCTGGACATTAAGGACTGCTTCTTCCAGATTCTCCTCCATCCTGAAGACATGCCGCGGTTTGCCTTTTCGGTGCCTTCAATCAATCAAGAGGCTCCCATGCAGCGCTACCACTGGTGGGTCCTGCTACAAGGCATGAAGAACAGCCTGATGATTTGCCAGTGGTATGTTGCTAAAATGCTGTCGCCCATCTGTGCCAGGGCGGAGAAAGCCATCATCCTGCACTACACGGATGATGTGCTTGTCTGCTGCCCCAATGACAAATATCTTAACTGGACTCTACACATAGTAACAAAAGCCCTTGAGGACCGGGGATTCGAGCTTCAAGCTGAAAAGGTCCAGAGGACGAGTCCCTGGAGATACCTCGGGCTCAAAATAAGAGAGACTACCATTACCCCGTAGCCCATCACTATTAAAGATAATCCCCAAACGTTACAAGAGCTCCACCAGCTGTGCGGCAGCCTGAACAGGGTGAGGCCCTGGTTGGGGTTAACCACGGAGGACCTGACCCTTCTTTTCAATTTATTGACAGGAGGGGGAGATTTGTCATCACCCAGGTCCTCAATGGCAGAAGTGAGGCAGGCCATCCGGAAGGCAGAGGAGGCGATCTCCACCTGACAGGCCCATAGGTACCTGCCTTACCTACCCTATCAACTCATCATTCTAGCTAAGGCAGCACATCTCCACAGCTTCATATTTCAGTGGGTCGAGGTGCAGAAGGACTCTCTTGTTATCATTGAATGGGTGTTCCTTCTGCACCAACCGTCCAAAACAATCACAACGCCACAGGAGCTCATGGCGAGCCTCATTATCAAGCGTCGAGCTCAACTCCACACCCTAGCAGGGTGTGACTTCTCGTGCATTTACTTACTGATTGTCTCGGACTAATTGGAGCATACGGTTCAGGCAAATGTCAATTTACAATTCGCCCTAGATAGTTACTCTGGGCAAATTTCAAGTCATAGGCCTAAACATAAATTCTTTAATGAGGCCTTTTACATTATACCGAGAGAGGTTCAGAGTAGGAAACCTCTCAAAGACGCTCTAATCCTTTTCATGGACGGCAGTGGGAGATCTCAAAAGTCTGTGATCACTCGGAGAGATCCCAAGACACAGCAGTGGGAAGCTGACGTCGAGGTGGTCCCAGGATCACCTCAAGTTGCAGAACTTGCAGCCATCGTTAGAGCATTTGAGAGGTTCCCTGAACCTTTTAATTTGGTCACAGGTTCTGCGTATGTTGCTGGAGTAACTATGAGAGCCGAACGAGCTCTCCTAAAAGAAGTTTCGAACCAAAAAATTCACAGTTTGCTCTTGAAACTGATTAAACTAATTTCCCACAGGGAGCAACCTTATTACATAATGCACGTTAGGTCACACACTGAATTCCCAGGTTAGGTTGCCGATATTCTGACTTCTCCTGCGGAGCTTGTGAAACTCCCCTTGGTATTTGAGCAGGCAAAGATCAGCCACGTCATGTTCCACCAAAATGTGCCTGTCCTGGTCCGTATGCTCCATCTGACGCGGGCCCAGGCCAAGGCCATTGTAGTGACATGCCCCAGCTGCCAAACCTTTCAGCTTCCATCACTTGGCAGCGGGGTAAACCCAAGGGGCGTAAACAGCGGTGAGGTGTGGCAGATGGATGTGATGCACTTCCCGGAGTTCAGCCGGTTGAAGTGTGTCCACGTCTCAATAGATACCTCTTCAGGGACCACGTTCGCCTCCACCCATGCCGGTGAAAAGGCCAAAGATGTGGAAAAACACCTTGTTCAGGCCTTCGCCATGCTAGGCATGCCTAAAGAAATGAAAAAAGATAATGAGCCTGCCTACACTTCTCAAAACTTTGCATGCTTCTGCCAACAGTGGGGGATTCGTCATACCACTGAGATCCCCCACTCCCCAGCCAGGCAAGCAGTTGTAGAGAGGGACCATCAAACACTCAAGAGGGTCCTCCTACAACAAGGAGACACTGTAAAAACGAATTCACCCACATTCAGGCTGGCTAAGGCACTCTTTACAATCAATTTTCTCAATGGAACCTTCGAGAAGCCAGAACCACCGATTTTCAGACATTTTAAAAACTCTGGAAAAAAAAAGCTTAAGGAAAACCCAGAAGTTATGATTAAGGATCCAGAAACCCAGCAGGTCCAAGGACCTTTTCACCTAATCACCTGAGGTCGTGGCTATGCCAGCGTGTCCACCCCCCAGGGGTTGAGGTGGATTCCTGCTAAGTGGGTCAAACCCTATGTGGTTTCTTCTACGTTACCAAAGGAGATGCAGACAGCTGCTTGGAAGCGCAGGCGCCAATGGGACCCCCACTGACCTTCTTGTGTGTTTTCCCCAATACTGTTTCCTTATCCTGGTTGTGTTTCGCAAATTAATTTTCATATGTTTTATTTGCGTTTAGATATGGCCCACTATAGCGTGGTGCAGCTGGCCGGTTCAGAGCTTCCTCCAAAACCTGCTTAGCTGCAGCAGCTTTCAGAATACCTTTTAGCCTGCTGTGCCCGTTCCCGTGCTGCCCTCGCCGGCAGCTCTTTGGCGAATGCAGCCACAGTCCCAGGGGGTCCCTCGGGGCACCCCCTCGACCTCCCGGAGCGGAGAAAAAAGGTGCGAGACGGGAGAGCCAAGCACGTGGGGTCTAGTGGTTTATTTTATTGTCTCTCTCCCATGTGCTCTCTCTCTCTCTCGGGCTCTGCCGCGTGGTTTTTCCTCAGTCAGGGGCGGGGTGGAGCCATGGCAGCCAACAACCAATCAGAAAGGGAGTTCCCAGCCCGGGACCGCCCCGGGACAGCCGGTTTGGAGTCCCTCTGCCCTCCCGGTGTCTATGGTGCTGCCAGGGGCAGGCTGCATCCTGGCTGAGGCTGGGCGAATCCCACCCAGCCAGGAAAATATAACAATGCCCACCTGCTCACGATTGGCATTAGCCCCATCCTGAGAGTCAGCCTAGCTCTTCTGTTCTGCATCCCTCAAGGCGGACCCTGGATCATCCCCCAACCGAGATCCAACATCTGGGCGCTCCTCGCTAAGTCGCTGGGGCAGGACCACATCTGCCTCAGCACCTCGACTCCGGGCAACCCAACGTCGACCTGCCTAGTGGGGATCCCTTTGAGTTCTTCTGAGTATCCCTCTACTTTGTTATCTCTCCGTGATGCCGCAAACCGACTGACTCATCGCATCATGGCTAGGTCCTTTGTCCTAAGAACAGTTGAAGACACCGTTATAAATCCTCCCGTTCTGTGGGGGGCCTGGGCAAAGCATCTCTCCCAAATTGTCCGATGAGCCAGCCAAGTTTGAAATCCTTCGTTCCTCCTCTGCTTCTTTTTGTGTGCAATTTCAGTTCAACCCCACTATTTGGAAGGAATCCTACACTTAACATTGCCCAGCACAAAGTCAAGTTCCAGGCCATGCACGGGTGCAAAAACATTGTACACTAAGATGCCATCTACACTGGACAGTACCCCCCGACAACTCCCTAAGGGACTGTTCCTCATTTGCGGCGACCGTGCTTGGGCAGGTATCACCTCTCGCCTTCTCGGAGGGCCATGTACATTGGGGCGGTTGACCTTGTTTACACCCAACATGTCCCAAATTATTGACTGGCAGAACAAAACTCAATTGGCCTGCAAAAAGAGGCATTTTGATGATCTGGATGAAAATTGCAATTCAGAAATTTTCCATTGGTTGCATCTACATTGTTCCGCCGAATCAGTTTTTCTGCCCTGGTTGGTAGCGGCGAAGGCTCTAGGGGAATTGGGCGCCCTAGAGTGTTGGGTGGCTAAGCAGGCGAATTTGACTTCAACTGCCATAAGCGACATCCTCGAAGACAAGGAAATCACTAGGAAGGCGATGCTACAAAATAGGGCAGCAATTGATTACCACCTGCTCCTACATAATCACGATTGCCAGGAGTTTGAGGGACTCTGCTGTTTCAACTTGACGTCGAGGGCCCCAGACGTCCGCCGTGCCATCAAAGGGATGCAGGACTTAGTCCATTCGATCAAGGAAGAGCCTAAGAGCTGGCTCGAAGACCTCCTGTCAGGATGGGGACTTTCGGGGTGGTGGGCCTCCTTAGTTAAAGACATTTGCTTTGTTCTCCTTGCGCTTTTGTTAGTTTGGCTCTCATTTTGTATTTTGAAGAATATTGTTTTTAATTATTTTTTGAAATTATTAAGTAAAAACGGGGGAGATGTTGCAGTGACCCGCCCACCTTGGGGCTGAGTGACATCCAGTGGGTGGATTTCCCTGCCCAGGACTGTGACTCTGAGGGAGGATCCGAGGGCGGGATGGAAGTCTTAAGTCCCCACCCCACTGGGTGTCTCCTTTGGCAGCATCTCCTCCTCCTATTCTAGGTGTTTCCTTGATGTTTAGCTGTTCATTGGTGTAGAGGTTCATGTCTATTCAATAGACTCATTGCTTATGCAATTATGTTCTGGAAAGTTCTGTTCAGGTACACTTATCATTGGTTGATTCGACTAAGTTCCTCCCTCAATCCCCTTCCATTGGTTACATGTTACCCCTTATCATTCTCCTGTTGGTCTGTCCCTTTGTTCCTCACGGTTTCCGCCCTCTGTATGAAAGGGACTGTAACGGACATCCAGGGTCTCTTTTGGTTGTTCACCTGCCGGATCTGCATTCCTCTTGTCCCCTTGGGGCAGAGAATAAATCTGAGAACTGAGACACCAAGAGATCCCTCTCTGGTTCTTTATTCCTGCCGGTTGCTAAGCAACACCCTACTGCAGCCTGCTCCATTGAGAGCCGAAGGCACACAGCTCCAGGGGGAGCTTATACCAGCTTGCTGAGCTTTAGACTGCCTTGCTGCTGGGGGACCGAAGCTAGTTGCCTGCCAGGCACTCTGGGTGGCCGAGTGGTCAGAGCAACAGTGTGGTGGTTGGTGAACATACATTACAAGGGACAGAGAGTTTTCAGTAAGACAAGTCCCTAGTACCACAAGAACCACTTTATGTTAGGGTGAACAAAAAGGCTTCTTCCAGGATGCATTGTTCTGTTAAGTTAATCAATCCCAGTTTGAATTCCCCGGTTGGCTGTTTAGCCTCTACCCCTTGTCACTCCCCCAGAGCTTCCCCATTGGTCCCTGTTCCCTGATCCCATCTTATCCCTGGCCCCGGGAAAAACCCTGAGCTTGCCATTGTTCTCGTATTTGCCATTGCAACCTCTGACAGTGTAGAAACAATAAAATGCTCCTGCCGGAATGCACGCAAATATCCTTCTCGACTCTTTGCTACCAACTATAATACTGAGCCCACCTGTGCGTCTGTGGGTGCAAGCGGGAGGACCCCACGGAGCTGGGCAGGGACGGTATTAGATGGCGCCTCAACGTGGATGGCCTCGGACTGTCCCCAACAGTGTCTCCAGTAGTTTCTGGATTTAAGTCGCATTTGAGCAGCCATTGCCCCAAAGAAATCTCTGAGTTCTACCAGGGATCTCCACGGGGGGGACCAGCAACCTTCTCAGGAGAAGATCGGTCTATGTTGGTGGACCACCCTCGACCTCAAGACTTTTATTTGACCCTAAAATGGGTCACTTTTGTATCCTTTTCTGTCAATTTCCTTTTATTTCGAGGGTTGGGAAGAGAGGGGGATGGGGGCAGAGTTCTCTCATCTCCTGTGGGAAGCCTTTCTCCCAGGTCTAAGAGTCCTTGTTCGTGAGAATTTCTGTTATACCAAGGAAGGTTTAAAACATTTTGTTCAGTGGTTATGTGAAAAACGAGGTTCACTCTCCTGTTAGGATTTAAAAGTTTAATAAATGACAATAAGAGACAAAGATAATAAAGCAAAATTCACAGTGCTGGGTGCTTTGGTGCTCAGCCAAGATCACACCTGCTACTTCGGGGACACCCTTTACATACACATCAGTCTGTTACATATTCATAAACAATTATGCATATTCAAACTTCTATACATATTCAAACTTTCCCCAGGAACTGTTTAGCATGGCTCCTCCTTGGGTCCGCCTTTTTAGAGCATGCGCATTTCTTGGCTGTGGTTTTAGTCCGTTTTTATTATCACCCCCAGAGTGGGCTTTGGTCCATGGTTTCTGCAGATGGTAATTGCTGATAGTTGGCATGTCAGTAGCAGGGGCCCCCAGCACACATTGGTTGGATGTTATCCAAGCAGACAGCTCACAAGCATAGCTATTTCACTATTACGTCTAAGTTTTAGGTTAAATGTCAGAAATAAAGGCATTAGTTATTGTTAAAAAACCCCCCAAACAAAAAAAAACCTACATCTTCATAACAAAGCTACATATAGAATCTACTTGTCATTTAGCCTCTATTTGTAGAAAGCCACTATAATAAAAGCTACTTTAACATCACTCATTTTAACATTTGCAGAAAGCCAATATTAGAGCATCTATCTATCACAGTTATTTAAGCAGTGGTTAGTTGAGTATTTAAAATGCTTTGTGCGATGGTTCTTTATGTCGGGAAAAGGTTATTTGCTTTACAAGCTAGCAAAAGCTGTTAATAGTCTTGTGAAACGGTTGGGGAATGTGAACTCCAGTTTAAAAAACCCGCTTCCTTCTCCCTGCATCCCTGTTCCCTCTGCCGTCCTTCAAGGAAGACCAGGAGATGGATCCTGCTAGAGTGCACAAGTCTGCCATCGTCTGCCTGCCTTCTCCCTATCTCCTTTGTTCCCTGCCCGGGATGGTGCTGGGCAGGCCACCCCAGGTTCTACCCCAAACCCCTTCCCTGTACCCACTTTCCCAGTTTTTTCTACCTCAAGTTTGCTCCAAGATGGTGGCAGTATGGTCAGACCCACAAACCCAGCTGCTACCTTTATTTTTAATTCTGTTGCCTCCACTCCCCTCGTCCAACATGGCGGAGGCCACGTGGCGGGAGTGCTGGGCTTTTCGCCCGCGCGCGGTCCCCCTCCCCCACTTGCTCTCGCTTAGCGCGCGCGGCCCTTCCTCCGTCCCGGGCCCCCCTCACGCGTCGATACGTATTGCGTCGGGCCCCTCCCCCTCTGCCGGGGGTCCCCCCCCAGCCGCAGACCCTGCATCCCCGTCCCTTCCATCGGCAGCCATGCCCGTGAGACCCAACCCACCTCCCCGTTCCCTCGGCCTCCGCGGCCGAGACCCAGAACGGGGGTAGTAGCAACCGGAAAGACTCCGGGACGCTCGGGGACAGCGGTACGTCCGTGTGCGCTGCCCTGCCTTCCTTCGCTTTGCTGCACAGCCATACTAAGCTTGCGAGAGTGCGCGCTGGAGTGCAAAGCGCTGTAGGGGCTGCTAAGAGCCCGCAGTGCCCGCACCAGCTTTGTGAAGAGAAATCGCGAAGTGTTCGCACCTGCGCCCGCCTGCTCCGAGCCCTGTGCCGGACCAGCCGCTCCCGCCAGGCTCAGCCTGCCCCTGAGCGTCGGTTCTGTGTCCCAGCCAAGCCGGCTGCAAGCCCCAGTAGCCCCAGCAGAAGCTGCGAGAGAAGCAGCAATGATCTTCCCACAAAGCCCGCGGGGCCCCGCCGGCCTCACGACCCCGGCGGTTTCTGGCTGCGGCTGGGCGAGCCCCGAGCCGAAGCTCCAGAATGGCAAGAGAGCCAGGCTAACAGGGAGCTGCCGGAGTCGCTATCCGAGAGCGCCCTAGAACTAAAACCCACAGGCAGCTACAGCGCCGAGTCGGACCTTCGTCAGCGGCCCCGCGGGAGCTTTGAAATAAGTCCCGAAGAGACCCGAGGCGAAAAAGCGGCATCTAGAGACTTCCTGAGGTGCTTTGGACAGCCCCAGGACAAAAGGGACACAGGGGGTCTAGCGCCTTTCGGGCAAAGCCCAGAGAAGCGGCAGCAGCTGTGCCAAGTGCTAGAGGAGTCTGCCCCCGCCGCTCTCGGGGGCCCCGGCGACGCCGCTTTTCTCCCCCGTCGCCGCCGAGCCTGCCCGNGCTGCGAAAACATTGTAGGGGAAGCAGTCAACCTGACCAGCTCACAGATGCAGCCAGAGCAAGCAGAAAAGCAGCCAAAGAAACAGAATAGTGAATTCTCAGATTCTGATGCTGAGTGTGAAGACCAAAGTGATGAAGCTGACAGCTGGTCTGCAGGCCTCACAGAGTCAGGCCTGAAACCGGTCAGAATTTACCCGTGAGAATTTTACAGTGGAAATTTTGCAGCTTCAGTGAAACCCACAGAGAAGGCCAAGAAGATAATCAATGACAGAAGATGTTCTGGACACGAGGAGAGGATGTTCTTGTTATGGGACATTACGAGTGTACAAGGAAGAACTTGTGGATAATATGTAGCAACTATACCTTTGCTTGTATAGCTGATTGTTTTACTGCTTGAAATGGTCATTGTTAGACAGCTTTGTCATTGTTTGCTAAGCAGCTAATCTCAATAGGCCACAGCAATTGTGAAGAGGTATAAGAATAGCAGTAGAGAAAAATAAAAAACTTCTACGACTTTGGATTACCGCAAGTGTGTGTGCTTTTACGTCCGCCTCGACAAAGCCACACCAAAGGACTGAGGTGAAGAAGCAAAAGACCACAGATGATACCTAGAACCTGCCAGAGAAAAACAAGCCCTGCACCAGCCCAGCAAACACCGTTGCTGCAGACACAACGCCAACCAAGAACAGGGCACGGAGACGACACAAAACAACACCAATGTCCACCACAGAAACAGATGCGCCATCCTGTTACCAGAACTGCGACCACAACTTCGAAAGGACAAGTCAAGACACCCTTGGTGTCTCTCCAGATCTTACCTCTTCTGTTGCTTTCCCAACAGTTAATATTCCCTACCACCACCCCTCCGCTTTGCCTTTCCCACAGCCATACTCCCTGTTATATATATGTGTTTTA
>VXAD01010157.1:0-17170 GCA_013399195.1 Dicrurus megarhynchus
GTCGGAGCCGGGGGCCGCGGGCCCGAGCCCGGCCGCCATCCAGGTGTCCAGGTACGGTCCCGTCGCGGCCGGGGGCCCGGGCAGGGCTGGGCAGGGAGGCGGGGGCGCTGGGAGCCGCGGGCGGATACCGGTCTCCAACCGAGATGCTGCCCGCCCTGCTGCCGGCATCGGCGGCACCGCCCGCCTTGGTCACGCTGCCAGTGACACCGGCCACGGGCAGAGCGCAGGAGCGCCGCGCCCGTGCTCCGTGCTGCGGGGGCTGGGAGCGGGCAGGGCAGCCGCGGTTCTCCCGCCTGTGTCCCCGCGGCTCCCGGGCACGGTCGCCTTGAAACAGCAGCTCCTGTCCGGGCCGGCGCGCAGCCGCTGCCTCAGCCTCCTCCCGGGCCGTTATTCGCCGTTGGCAGAAAGCGCGGCTGCTGCCGGGAGGCCGCGTGGAGCAGCGGCACGTGCCCGGTTCGGTCTGTGCCGCAGCGGGGCCCGGCGGGGTGCGGCCCCGGTGAGCCGCCGGCTGCCCCGGCAGAGGCGCCCTGCTTCCTTCCGCTCCCAGCGGTAATTTGGAGCAGTTTTCATCGCCGCTCACAGGAAGCCGCGTGCGAGCAGCGATGGCCCGGCAGCTCAGCCGGTGGGCGATGCGCTGCCTCCGGGCAGCCGCACCGGGACCGGGCTGGGGGCGCGGCAGGTGTTGTGAGCTCTCATGTGCCTCCTTCGGCAGGATTATGCGCCCAGACGATGCCAACATCGCGGGGAATGTCCACGGGGGAACCATCCTGAAGATGATCGAGGAGGCAGGAGCCATCATCAGCACCCGCCACTGCAACTCCCAGGCCGGGGTGAGTAGGTGCCAGAGTGCCTGCCAGCCTCTGGCATGGTGACCCTTGACCCCCTGCCGCATCTCAGGGGCAGCAGGAGTCCCACACTGGGAGTGTTTGGTCCTGCACGCAAACCACTGGTGTCTCTGGCTGCAGCTGGGGCAGGGTCCCAGTAGCTAGAAGCATTCTGCTGAAATTGTGGTTTACCAGCAGGAACATTATTGCTCATTATTGCTGTAAATGTTTTAACTCCTGAGAAAGGCGAGCTGGGGCATCCCCAGTGTTGGTTACAGAGGGGGAAGGAAGCGTGGCCAGTGGCTGATAAGGTGGCGGTTGAAGAATCGGAGCCGCACACGGCATGGCCGGTTTGGCTGGTCTCGGGGAGCTGCCAGCCGTGGTCCTGTGTGGCGTGGCTGTGATCACTACTTTGGCTGTTTCACCCTCCCCAGGAGCCCTGTGTGGCTGCACTGGCACGGGTGGAGCGGACGGACTTCCTCTCGCCCATGTGTATTGGTGAGGTGGCCAACGTCAGTGCCGAGATCACCTACACCTCCCGGCACTCTGTGGAGGTTCAGGTCAACGTCATGTCTGAAAACATTTTAACAGGTGGGTGGCTGCTGGTGGCTGTGTTCCAAAACTCCAGGAATAATGGTGTTAAACTGAGAGCTTGCAGCGGTGACCCCATCCTCTGCTCCGTCACTGGCAGCCTTCGGCAGAGAGGAGAACTAGCGTGTTCATTGACAGAGCTGGGGGTGCAGGGAGGGCTGGTGCTGGGGAGGGAGGCCAGGCAGGCTCCCTGGGGTTTAAGGCTCCATTGTAGTGAAGAACAGCAAAATCTGTTGGTAGCTCTTCCTGCCTGATTTGCTGCCTGTGGCTTTCTTTGGCCTGAAAAAGTCCCTTTTCCTGCTGTTGCTGTGACAACCAGTTCCGCTTGCTGGGACACCTTCCCAAAAGCACGTTATCACATCCGCTGCGAGCTAAAGCCTGGCAGGAGCCAGCAGGGCAAGGGGCCACCAATGCCAGTGGCATTGCTGGTGTGTGCCCAACCCCAGACCGGTGGCAGGTACAGCACTGCTGGCCTTGGCAACATCACCTGCTGCCCCCTTCTCCTCCAGGGGCAAAGAAGGTGACGAACAAGGCGACACTGTGGTATGTGCCGCTGTCCCTGAAGAATGTGAATAAGGTCCTTGAGGTTCCCCCCATCCAGGTAGGACAGATTGCTTGGGTCCCTCAAAACTGGAACTTGTCCTCTCTGGGGAATGGCACTAACCTGGCCCTGCTGGCACTCCCAGCTGTGCCAGTGGCTTTGCCAACCCCCTTCTTACCAGCCTTCTATTCCAGTATGCGAGAAAGGAGCAGGAGGACGAGGGGAAGAAGCGTTATGAGGAGCAAAAGCTGGATAGGCTGGAAACTAAGCAGAGAAATGGTGACGTGATCTTACCTGTCATCAACCCAGGTAACACGGGCAGTGTGTAGCCAGTGCAAATTGCCCAGCAGTACTGGGAGGCCAAACTGGTCCCCAGGGCAACTCCATCCATCCCCACGGCCCTGTAGCCACAAGTGTGCGTTCTGAAACACCACACCAGGGATGGGGATGGGATTTTGGAGCCACAGTGAGTGAGTGGAGGGGGAGCTGAGTGGATACCTGTGATGCCCTGCAGGGGCTGGTGGGTGAGATCCCCTCTCCAAAACCCCGTTCCTGTATCACTCCTTGCACCCCTTCTGTGCAGCTAGAGCTGGTTTTGCTCAGCAAGGGGTAAAGGCAAGTGCTGCGCAAGGGTGGCCTCTAGGCCTGGCTGGGGTCTTCAGGCAGAGGTGGAGAGGTGGCACATGGGGAATATTGGGGGAGGTGATGGGGGATGAAAGTTGCTCAAATGCTTTTTTCCCCTTCTGTCCTCCCTGCTCACAGACAGGCAGACAAAAGGTAAGGCTTGGCGGGCACTGCTGCATGGGTGGTCACCCTGAGTGGAACTTGGCTGCTTTTCCCTTCTTTGAGCTTCTTTAATACCTCTCATTAGATAGAAAACACAGCCACTTCTGAGAGAGGATTTCCTCTGCTGGGAGTTTGGGGGTGTGACTTCTGTCACCTGGAGGTTTTGGTGGGACAGGGGTCACCATCATGTGCCAGGGCTGGGGGGCATGGGGGTGAAAGTCTTCCCACCAAGGGGAAAACAGGGCTCTGTGCAGCAGGGTCTGGGAGGTTCAGCTGAGGGGGGAAGCCGACAGCTGTGTGACCCAGTTCACTCCCGTTTGCTTTCATGCTCTTTGAAAGCTTGAAAAGAAAGAAATGAGCTGAGCTAGAATAAAGTGGATGGGTGGGGATTAGAGGGAGGCAGCAGCCCATCAGGTGGTAAACAGTCTCTGCTCTTGGAACTTCTCCAGCCTGGTTCAACCACTGGTTTCAAAATAGTTCAGCTTTGCACAAGCCAGCTCTATATCTTCTTCCTTTGGACAACTTTAGATGGGGGTATATGATGGTGTATGGGTGCCAGCTGAGCAGCTCTCACCTCGCTTTGCTCTCTAACCAGAGCCGCACACTGTTGGCTACAGCCAGTCCAGCCTGATCCACCTGGTGGGCCCGTCGGACTGCACGCTGCTGGGCTTTGTGCACGGAGGTGAGTGAGCACTGCCCTGTGCAGCAGCTGGGTGGCAGGTCCAGGTGGCTTTTCCATGGAGCAAAATGTGGTTGGAGAGTGACTCAGTGTTTTTGTGGGCTCTGCCTCTGGAGGCACACAGGCCCCTTTGTCTTGACTGTCAGGGCCAGAGTTGCTTCAGCTGAGATAAAAGCTTCGTCTTTTTCTGTGCCCCAAAAACTCATGTACTCGAACTGTAAATCCTACAGTTTTGTCATCGCCTCCGAGATTGCAAATCCTGGAGTACAAACACCCAGCTTGTGGCTGCAATTAGCTGAAGTAATTTCCTCTTGGCTGGCAGCACCCATCACCTGCAGGGCTGGCACGTGTGTGTAAGCCTAAGAAGAGGTGTGTTCTCTGAGGGCTGGGATAACACACACCTAATTATGTCCATAAAAAAACAAAAGCAACATGGCTCAGAGCTGTTCGGAGGTTTGTGGGACTGATCTTGCCTTGCAAGGGTGAGGTTTGCTCAGAGAAATTCGGGAGAGAGAACTGACTGAAATCTCAATCACAGGTCTGCGAGGATGTTGCCCTGGGACTGACAGGAATCCTTGTGCTAGTACTGGGTTTTCCTGAAGTTGGGACTCAGTCTCCAGTCCAATTCCTCAGTGTAGCTTTGGCCATGCTAAGGCCTTACTGACTTTTGTGTGGTTTTCCCCAAATCCCACTGACTTACCTGAGACAGGACCCTCTGCTTCCCCTCACAGGTGTCACCATGAAGCTCATGGATGAGGTTGCTGGGATTGTGGCTGCCCGCCACTGCAAGACCAACATCGTCACTGCCTCAGTGGATGCCATCAACTTCCATGAGAAGATCAAAAAAGGTACCAAGGGTGGTGGCAGGCACAGTGATCTTCTGTGTTGCCACACCCTGGGTGTGTGCTCAGGACATGCTGGCAGAGAAATTTAGTCCCTGTTTGATTTGTCCCGTGCTCCGCTTAAGACACAGCTTAAGCATAAAACATGCAAGGACCTCTTGCTCCCTTCACCAGCCCCTCTCTGCTTCACAGGCTGCGTCATCACTGTCTCAGGACGCATGACATTCACAAGCAATAAATCCATGGAAATAGAAGTCTTTGTGGATGCTGACCCGTTTGTGGATGAACCTCGGGAGCGATACCGTGCCGTCAGCGCCTTCTTCACTTATGTGTCCCTGAGCAAGGAGGGGAAGCCCCTGCCCGTCCCGCAGCTGCTGGTAAGAGCTTTTCTCTCTGGACTGGAGCCAGCAAGGCCATCGCCTCTCCTGCTCCTCCCGGGGCAGAGCCCAGCTGGCCTTTTTGTCCAAGAAATCCTCTTCCCTTGAATTACTCAGCAGAAAAATATGAGCACGAATGAGACTTTTCAGGGCAGGCTGCAGGGGTTTATGTTTGTTTTTGTTACTGTTTTGTTTTTGTTTGTTTTGGTTTTTTATTTTTTATTTCTTTTGAAAATTGCTGATGGGGAGGTTGGGGATTTTCTCCTTTCTCATGGTTGAGGACAGGCTGCGTGTGGGCCCTGCACCTGGGGACCCTAAGTGGCAATGGAGGCCCCCACATCCCTAATTGCTGCTCCCTGTGGTGTCCCTATTCCAGCCTGCTGCCTATTTTAGCTCCCCTAATCCTGGCAGGGCTTTGCTGATGTGGCACTCCTGACTGGGGCTGTTTATTGGTTAATATTTGATGAGGCACAGGTCTCCTGCTCGATGCAGGAGCACGCTGGCAGTCATGTTGTGTGTTTGACGGAGGGCAGCTTTTCCCTCACATTTCTGTGAGGGGAGCTGCGTTTCCCTCCTGCACGCACTCGCAGCACACTGATGCCACGGCTTTGCGTTCGTTCTGTGGCCTCAGACGGAGACAGAGGACGAGAAGCGTCGCTTTGAGGAAGGGAAGGGCAGGTACCTGCAGACCAAAGCCAAGCGGCAGGCGCAGATGCAGCAGGCTGCCCAGCAGTGACCTGTCCGGCACCCTCGCCACCAGCGCCCGCCGAACATCCAGGTTGTTCCCATTCGTTTTGTGTCCAGTCCGCGCCAGCCCCATGCCTCCGCCCGCCCCAGCCTGCTGCCGGCGTCGCTGCTTTGCTGCTGATGGGCTCAACACCGTAGACCTTGTGCTTCAGGTGGCTGAAGCTCCCTGAAAGCCCCCAGGAGTCTTCCCAGGCATTTGCCATCCGCCTCCGGAGCCGTTGTCACTGTTTGATCCCGTTGGTGACGCTCCTGCCTGTGTCAGAGCCAGGACGGAGGCGTGTGGTGGCTTGAGGGGCGCGTGAGGCCGCGAGTCTTTGTGCTGCTGTGTGCGACTCGCTGGTTTGTCCTACCATGCACACCAAAGCTTTTGTACGTGTCGTGCCGCGCCAGGGCCGCACTGAATGTCTGTGACATCTCTAGGTAGTTCTCTGTGCACATCTTAAGTTATTTAAGGAATCCTGTGGCATAAATAAAGTCTGTTTCATTGACTGGAATGAAAGACTGACACCTTTATTTCAAACAATTGGGCTTTTCCTCCCTCCCCCAGGTCCGCCCGTGCTCCCCAAGTGGCGCCGGGCTCTCTGACCTTGTTTTTAAGGGAGTCTGGCTGTTTTAACGGGACCCCCAGAGCAGTTCCTGCTGGAATGGGTTCCGGGTGTGAGATAACAAACAATAAACTACCTGACAGGAGGTTGTAGTGAGGTGGAGGCTGGTCTCTTCTGCCGTGCCTGCAGTGAGAGGACAAGGGTTAATGGCCTTAGGCTGAGAGAATGGAAATTCAGGACCTGTTCGGGTGCTTAGGCAGCAGGAAGGTGGTGGAGTCACCACGCCTGGAGNCCTCGGTGGCGGCCCTGCCGCTGCTACTCGGCTCGTCCCCCTCCCTGCTGGCCGGTCCCGGCCTGCGCGGCCGCCTAGCTCTCGCCTTGCACGTGGCGGGCGNAGATTGGGGGAACTACAGGCCCATCAGCTTAACCTCTCTTTAAAAAAAGACATGTTGATACTAAAGTGTGTCCAAAGGAGGGTAACAAGGCTCCTGAAAGGCTTAGGAAATATGTCTTACAAGGAGTGGCTGAGGGAGATGGGTTTGTTTAGCCGGGAGAAGAGCAGGCTCAGGAGAGACCTCATCGCTCTCTACACATGCCTGAAAGGAGGGTGCAGTGCGGTGGGGGCTGGTCTCTTCTGCCGTGCCTGCAGTGAGAGGACAAGGGTTAATGGCCTTAGGCTGAGAGAATGGAAATTCAGGACCTGTTCGGGTGCTTAGGCAGCAGGAAGGTGGTGGAGTCACCACGCCTGGAGCTCTTCAGGAGCGTCTCCACCTGCCGCTGGGTAATGTGGTTTAGGGATTACAGAGGCGGTGCCGGGCGGGCGGTGGGACAGAATGGTCGCCAAGGTCGCCAACCCCGACGGCTCCGTGACCGAACCCAAACCGGCCCCGGCAGCCGCGGCCCAAGCCCGCCCCACAGCACCGGCGGCGGCCGTCGCGCAACTCTCGCGAGAGCGGCGCCCCTCCTCTGCTGCCGCGGCTGCGTGGGGCGGGGCTCNCGGTCCCGGGCCCGGGGTGCGGCTGTCGGGATAACCCGGGCCCGGGGAGCGGCGGCGGCAGCGTGTTCTCCCCTCCCTGTGCTTGCAGATCGCCGTCCGGGCCTGTTTCCTGGGCTTCGCCTTCGGTTGCGGGCTGCTGCTGAGCGCCGGCCGCTCCGCCTGGCGCCACTTCGGATGGTAAGGGCAGGGCCGGGCCGGGCAGCCGGGCGGGCGCGGTGCCCTCGGCCCTACTAAACCTGCCCTCCTTTCCTCCCGCCGCAGGTACATGTGCTCCCTCTCCCTCTTTCATTATTCGGAGTATCTGGTGACAGCCATCAACAACCCGCGCAGCCTCTCGCTGGACTCCTTCCTACTCAACCACAGCTTCGAGTACAACCTAGCTGCCCTCTCCTCCTGGGTGGAGTTCACGCTGGAGAAGCTCTTCTTCCCAGGTCGGCCACCCTGTCCCTCCCTGACTCTGCCCAGCTGCACGTGGCTCGCCTGGGGTCTATCTCTCTGGTAGCAAAGTGCAGGTGACCCTCAGCTTGCTGCCCCGTGACAGCCCTGCAGCAGCTTTGCCATGGTCATAATCCCTCTGTGCTCAAAGCCTCTCGGGTTGGATCTTGGGAGGGCAGGGGGGAGCCCCCCCCCCACTCTGACATGCCACGCCAGGGGATCTTCAGCCCATTCCTGGTGGTACAAGAATGACTGTCAGGTACACCTGGGTGTCGTCTTTTGACAGGAATAAAATCAATCATCAAAATCTGTTGCTGTTTGCCCAGTCTGGGGCAAACTGGCTGTACTCTTCTGTTTATTCTTGGGAGAGGGAAGCTGTTCCCCTCTCTTGTTTTGTAGTGGCCTGAACATGACCTTGGCTGTGCTTTGTGTTGGCTTTGCTCAGCCCTTGTAGCTGGGCCCTACGGGCTAATCCGTGCTAACACCAGGCAGGGATTACTGGTTTTATCTGTTTGGTGCGGAATGGCAGCGCGTGGCTGCTGCTGTCACACATTTTGCTTTGAGATGGGGAGCAAAGCCCACTCACCGAGCAGCCCCCTGCACCGCCTTGAGACCTGTGCAAACCTGTTGTACCCCTCCCTGTCCATGCAGAGCTGAAGCAGATCACCTGGCTGAGCACCGTGGGGCTGCTGATGGTAATCTTCGGAGACTGCCTGAGGAAGGCGGCCATGCTTACAGCTGGCTCCAACTTCAACCACATCGTTCAGAACGAGAAATCTGACACCCACACTTTGGTGACAAGTGGGGTGTATGGGTGGTTCCGGCACCCGTCCTACGTGGGATGGTTTTACTGGAGTATTGGAACACAGGTACTGTATCCAATGTGCTCAGATACTTCTGTGTCACAACCCCAGTCTTTGCTCTCAGTGCTGCCCATGCTGTGATGGGGTGCAGACAGCACTCTATGGCACAGGTGGCCTGGGCATGGATTCTGCTGCCTCCCACTGGCACACAGGAAATCAGGAATCCCTGAGCGTTCTGCCACTTGTGATCTTTGGGAAGATCCTGTTGCCTTAATTTTCTCTGTGCTGTAAGGAGAGGTGGTGGAGACGGAGTTTCAATCAGTAGCTTCTCGGAGGCTTGGGGTGTGATTTGCTGCTGGTCTAAAGCTGGTGTCCAGAGTTTTCTGTATCCCTGTGGTCAAAATGCCTTTCATGAGTGATCAGACTCAACCTGGCTCCTGCCAAACACCAGTCCTGTGCTGGAGGGCAAGGAGACTCTCTGACTAGAGGGTCAGCTCTGGCCAGCTGCAGCTGAGTTGTAACTCAGTGCTGCTGCAGCTGTGTGTTCTTGCAGCTGGCTGGGGGTTGGCATTGGATTGTATTTCTCTGGAGAGAGTCCATGAGGGTGGCACATGGAGCTTTTGAGAGCTGGGTGGAGCCAGTGCTACCTGTGCGCTGCTTTCTTCATTCTGGGGAGAAACTAGTGCTAATGAAGTTTCACAGAAAGTGTTGGGATCTTTTCTTTTTCTGTGTCAATGTTACTGGAGGGGGGTGAGCTGTGGGGCTGGGGCAGCCTTGGATTCTCGAGGGGACGCTCACCAGCAGCATCTGTTGCAGGTGTTGCTCTGCAATCCCATCTGTGTGGTGGGCTACGCACTGGCGTCCTGGCGCTTCTTCAGGGAGCGGATCGAGGAGGAGGAGATCACACTCATTCACTTCTTTGGAGAAGAGTACCTGGAGTACAAAAGGAAGGTGCCGTCGGGTCTCCCTTTTATTAAAGGAGTCAAACTGGAACTGTAACATGGGCGAAAACCAGACTGGCTGAGCAAACGCCTGGCTCCTGCTGCGCCCCGTGCCTGTGGGGTACTGGCACTGGGAGATGCCTGTTGGTATTTCCCGGCCACCCAGGAGGAGCTGGTGGAGGGCTGCGGCATTGGGCAGCCTGCTGGGTCACTCGCAGATCAGAAGCTTGTTCCTCCTCCTTGAGATCAGTCCTTCGTTGCACATTCAGGGATCTTCCAGATAACTTAGCCTGTAGCGACCCTAAAGAGAATTAATCCTTCTGCCTACAGCAGCTGAATTGTCTTGGAACGCCTCTGGAACTGATTCTACCAGAAAACGGCACTGCCCTCCTGGCCCTGGGCAGGGAAGGTGCTGGGCAGCAGATTGTTCCTGTTGCGTAATTCGATTTTAAAGCTTTCTGACCTCGTGAGCCTGGTGACACGGCTTTAATCTCCTCAGGCCCAACTCCTTGAGCTGGAACTGGGGCGGCCGTGGGAGCAGCCTCCGGCTCTGCCTGCCCTCGAAGCGCCAGAGTACCTGCAGCACGACACCACTTGGCTCTCTCTAGGCCTTGGAGTCTGCAGGGAGTGTTCTGCTGCTCCCCTCGTGCTGCTGGATCTGAGCACCTCTGGGCCCGCTCCTCCTCCCTCGGATGCTGCTGCGGATGCAGTGTCACTGCTCCAGCCGCTGCCTCCCGCTGCCACCTCTGTTCCTTCTTCCTGCTTCCAAATCACGCTGCTTCCTATCCTGCCAGGCTGCCTCTGTCTTGCAGAGATCCCAGGACTTTGGGTTGTGAAAGAATCACAGCTGCCAGGCTTGCTAAGGGCTTTAGTCCCTGAGATCCTCCCCTGCTCTTTTGGGCAAAAGCTGTGATGTCAGGGCAAGTAGGAGATGCTTCTAGGGAGATCTCCAACCAGGAGAAGAGCTGGGCTAGCTAACGCTCTTTTATAGTGACCATTTGGAAATGGTTCCCACTGAGCTGTGTGGTATAACTTTGTTGTTATATACCAAAGAGGTTCACTGTTTTCTTGAGTTCTACATTATTCTTCCTTGCTGGAATGGAAATGAGTTGCTTGTCAGTTCATGCTTGGAGCTTGTGGTGTTCCATGGGGAAGGTGCTGCGGTATGGCTCAGGAAGGGGCACTTGGTGAGAATGGCTTGGGTTTGGGTTTAGGTTTTCTTTTTTTATAAAAAAAAACCATGAGAAAACATTGCCAACTTCTGTCTGGTTATTTGAAGGTCTCTCGAGGTTTCATGGAAACTGGAATCCTGTATAATTCCTGGTGGGTTCTCAGAACACTCCAGCACTACATTGAGGCACGATTGTGACTCAGTGACTTGTGGGGCTGTGCAGCCACAGGGATAAGTCTGACCTTGACCCTAACCCCAACCCTAAACCTAACCCTAATCCCGACCCTTTGTTTCTTCTTTCATCCGAATTGATGCAGAGTCCATCCTCCACTGGGTTTGCTTGATCGCAGAGCATCTGCCTGATGCCCTCGCTGGTGACTTCTCCTTTGCTGAGCGGGGTTTTAGCTTGGGAGAAAAGAACAAAGGTGAAAACGCACCGGTCGGAGTGCTGATCTGTGCTGGGCACTCAGAGGCTCCTGCTCGGGGCATTCATGTCTCAGGGAAGCTCAATCTGATGTTGCAGCCAGTGGTGCCTCGGGCAGGTTAATCTGTAACTAATTTTTTTGTAGGTAGTAATGTTCCTGCTGTGCCCTTCATTAGATGAACTTTGAAACAAGCAGTTGTCACTTGAGTTTGATGTGCTGACAACAGAAGCAAAACCTCATTCCCAGATTGTTCTTCACAGTAAATGCACTTTGATCCTATTTTCACAAGTGCCAGTTCCAGGTGTGCAGGCTCTGTCCAAGCAGGGTGCATTGGCACCGAAAGAAAGGGGCAAACTTCGCCCTGAGCAAAACCTTCAGTGTCTCTTGGCGCTTTTGAGACCAGCAGCTTCTCTTAACCTTTCCTTTTCCCAAATCCTGTAACCAGAAGCTCTGTGAGGAGGCAGCAGCTTACTGGGTGTGGGGAAGGCATGTGAAGTTTTAGGGAAAAGCTGGAGTAATCCATGAAACCCTGCCCTCTGTGCCGCAGTGATCGGTGAGTTCTTAGCTAGCCCAGGTGTGCAGGGAACCTCTGGAGCAGCTGTTCCTGGCACCCAGCTCACATTGCTGCGTTGCTGCCCAGCACTTCACAGGATGCTCCAACACCCGGCCATGTACCCCTGGCTCTGCCCTGCACCGGGGGTGGTTACTTTTCCCCATAATTTGCAGATGTTGTGGTTTTAGGAGCAGCTGGGCACCCTGAGCCAGCAGATCCCTTTTGTCAGCACTGCAGAACCACGCAGACATGGACAACTGCACTCTTTTATTTCACTCTTACACATGCAAGGGAGAGCACAAAGACAGTTTTTCAGAAGCAAGTCCACCTGAGGCCTTTGTATGTGCTGCAGACATGGCTGCCCGGGCTGTTTCCTGCCCTGGCTCGTGGCATAGGGCGAGAGGAGCTGCTCAGTGACCAGGGCACGGCTCTGCCCAGCGGCTCTGCCATGTGCCTGGCACTGGGCTCTACGGTGCCAGCTCTTTTGGGGCAGCACTCTCTGCTCCACTCTTCTGCTGGCCCCTGCAGCAGTCTTTGTTTTTTGGGGAGGGGTCTCCAGGGGTGTCCCTGGGCATGAAGCCCTCCCCAGGGCTGGCTGAAACCCCCTTGTTGCTGCCAGGCGAGGCATCCCTGGGGAAGGGAAGGCACCTTGACAGGGTCACTGTCTGGGAAAGGGCATGGGAGGAACTTGGCACTCAGGTGCTTGCTGTCACCTACCTTGGCACCACTTCATTGTTGTCACACATCTTGAGCAGCATCTGGGCCTGTTCTTCTTTGGGCTCCTGGGGCTCCTGCAGCCTGTGGTGGGACGGGTGTGAGCCATGAGCTACATCCCCCCTGGCCCTGAAAGCCCCTGCACCCCTCACCTGGGCTCCAGCCGCTCCTTCACTTTGGCGATGGAGCGGACGTAGGGTGCGATTTGCTTGGTGATGGTGCTCAGGCAGCTGTTCTCCTGCCGCAGCTGCAGCAAGTCGTGGAGCTGGGCTGGGGGCAGGAGGAGTGGGCTGGGGCACAGCCACCCTCACAGTGCGGGCATGGGGGGCACGGGGAGGGAGCGTGGGGTCACCAGTACCTTCATAGATCTCCTGCTCATTTGCTACCCTCTGGTAGGTCTCCTCCCAAACCTGGAAGGAGGAGAGGGAGCCGGGCAGTGTGTGGCAGTATGGCACAGAAGGGCCCTGCTCCACCAGCATGTGCCAGCTGTACCTCCTCAAAGACGCTGCGCATCATCTCCACAGCAGAGTAGTGAGCTGCGATCTGCACGTCCATCTGCAGCGACTTCTGCAGGATCTCGCTCATGATCTCCGACTTGATGAGTGAATGGTGCTTGGTGAGGTCACGGTGCAGTTCCTGCACCTGGTCCTTCAGACCCTGGATCTCCATCTGCAGCATCTGTGGGGACCGGGGGGCACAGCTTTGTGAGCAGCACCGACCTGGCCCGTCCCGTCCCGCCCCATCCTGCTTTGAGCCCCGCTCCCTACCCGGTAAGTGTTCTCGTAGTTGCGGCAGTGCTCGGCAAAGGGGGTCTCACGCCCCTCGGCCAGCAGCACCTTGGTGCTGATGTACCGGTGCATCGTTGGCTTCTTCACCATGGAGCCAGTGGACATTTTATCACTGGTGGGGGGACAGCTGGGCACCATGAGGGTCTTGGAGCATTGGCCACCGGGGAGCCTGCATGGAAAGGCGACAGTGACATGCTGCAGGTGAGCAGCAAGTGGGGGTGAGGTGCCAGGGACCGTGCCGCCAGCTCAGCCCCACTGCCCCTTGGCTCCGGTGAGCCTGGGGATGCACCAGTCCCACATGTCCCTTCCCTCACCCGAGCACAGAGGTTCAGTTAGAGGTGCCTTCTGTTGCCCCTAAAATCCGATTTCTGTGGGCTGCTCTCCCGATTCCTGCAGCTTTGGAACCAGCTGCAGCAGTGAGAAGCCAGGAGCTGAGCTCGGCACCCTCCAATTACTAAAGAGCGGGATACAGCTTGCTCCCTTACCGCTGGTATCTCCTGGCCCCTTGGCAGGCACTACTGCCCATGTTTCCCCCCATCCCATGCTAACCACCACCACCATTGGTCCTACCGTGCAGCGCCGTGCTCCCCCTGCCCGTGCTGGGGCCAGCAGCCCCCAGGAGCTCAGCCACCCTGCAGTGCCAAGCCTGGCTGGGGGCGAGGAGCGGTCTCCATGGAGCGGCAGTGCCTGTTTGTCCTCTCTGGCCAGGAGGGCCTGGCAGGACTGGTGCTGCCGTGACATCAACAGGCCTAAATATATCCCGGGTGAAGAATGGCTGAGCACTTCCCTGAAATTCTGATAAAAATAGTGGCGGGCAAAGAGGCTGTGGCACCACGGGCATATGGGCGAGCAGGAGCTGGCCCAGGTGGAGCACTCATGAGAGGGGGCAGAGCCCTCCAGGGACCATGGCAGGGGCCGGGCCGGGGAACAGAGTGAGGCTCAATCAGGCCCCTGGGTGCCAGCCCTGCTGCTGCCCGCCCCACTGCCACCCGCCCCACTTCCCAGAAGTGTCACTTGAAGCCTGTTGTTCATCAGTGCAGCTGTGCCTGTGCTGTCCTGGTACCACTGCTGAGGTGACAGGCTCAAGGGCAGCAGCAGGGGAGATGCTGAGGGGGCTGTGCAGTGTGGCACGTGGCAGGGGACACAGTAGCACATGGGTGCAATCCTAGCACCTCACATGTTCGTGCCGGTGATGCCAGGACCGATGCTACCAGCGCTGCCCACCAGAGAGCGGCGGGGGCTGAGCATCAGGAGGGGCTCCAGGCAGCGGGCGAACTCTGCCCGGTACTCGCTGTTGATCTGGGGGGCAAGAGAGGAGAGTGTGGCTGGGGCTGGGGCAGAGCCAGCAGCTGGCACTGCCCGCAGGCACTGCAGGCAGCGCTCTACCTTGCTGGTCTGGGCCGGCCGCAGGCGGTGGGGCAGCTTGACGATCCTCTGCAGCCTCTCCATCAGTTGCTGAAAGGCAGCGATGAAGCGTGGTGAGGGGTGCCTGGCATGGTGAGGGGTGCCCAGCACTTTGCCCACGAACTCAGCACTGCTGCAGGATGCTCTGACCACCCTGCAGTGCTGGCAACACTCACATAGCCCAGGTCCAGGAACTCAGCTTTGTTGGCAGAGCTCAAGAAGGCCGAGCAGGTCACCAGGTGGACCTGTGTGTATGGAGGGGGTCTGTCACTGCCTGGCTTTGGTGTCAGGATGTCCCTGCCTGGTGTGAGGCCCTACCTGCAGTGTGGGCAGCAGGGAGGCAAGGTGGGCAAGCTGCTCCTTGAATGCCTTCTCCTTTTCCTCGTGCTGGCTGCAGCAGAGCAGGGCATGGCACAGCTTTTGCAGGATCCCAGGGAGCCATCCAGCCCCAGGCATCCCAAAACACCTTGGGAAGCAGGGACAGCCCTGGGACAGGGCTCAGCCCATGGTCCCTCACCTCTGCACAGCTTTTAGGAGCATCTTCTTCCTCTCCAAGAGCTGCTCCTGCAAATGGTACAGCTGCCCTGTGCCCTGCAGCCACCCCAGTCCCTTCCCACTGCCCCAGCTGTGTCCCACAGGCACAGGGCTTGATGTGCAGGTGGCTGCCTCGCACCTGCATGCGGCTGAAGAGGGAGTTGATGGCCGCCTCCTCCTCGCTGGCACTGTTGCGAACCTCCTCAATCATGGCCTTGAGCAGGACAATGGCCTCGCGCGTGGATGTCTGCAGTTCCTTCACAGCCTGCCCGGGGTGGCAGGGCGGCTGCAGCGTGGGGGACAGCACTGCACCCCCATGCCACCCCCACACCCCCCAGCCCTGCCCACCATCACTGCCTGGTCCAGCCGCTGGCAGCCCTGCATGTACGCCGTCTCAATGTCGATGCAGTGTGCCCGGCTCTCCCTGCAGGCACAGACATCAGAGCAAAGCACAGGACAGGGCACACAGCAAACATGGGGCTGGGGCTACTCACCCCTGCATGTCCCTGAAGCAGTTGATGCAGAGCATGGACTTCTTCTCAGTGGAGAACATGATGTAGGGCTCCTCATGCAGCGCTGCAGGGGACAGGGACATGGCATAGCCTGGCATGGCGCAGTGCAGCCTAGCATGGCATGGGGCAGCCTGGCATGGCACTCACGGCACTTCTTGTGGATGTCTTTGGTGCGCTTGGAGAGGGAGACAATCTCGTGGCGGGCGAACATCCTGGCACGGTGTGTCTCCTCACGGCACGGGGCGCAGAGGGGCTGCCCACAGGTGTTGCAGAAGTACATGGTGTCCAGCTCCTGTGTGAGGGGACACAGCTGGTGGCAGGCATGGCCCTGGCAGGGGACCCCTGCCCACCCTACCTGTTCAGCCCGCTGCCCTCACCGCCTTGGTGCAGCACCGGTCACAGTTGGCACACTGCACGTCCTCCTCGCTGTCGGCTGAGCTGTCCACCAGGAACTGCAGGAGCCGGTCCACGGGGGGCAGCCCCGTGCCTCCCCTCACCACTGAGGGGTGCCTGTAGGGATGGCATGGGGACAAGGATAGGGACACCCACCCAGGCCAGCGGGGCAGCTTTGGGGATGCAGGGAGCAGTGCTGTGCCAAGCTGCCAGCCCTGTGCTGTGCCCCCAGTCCTGGTGTGCCCCAGGCAGGGCTGTCCCTTACCCGCAGAGTGGGCAACGCAGGCGGCCATCGCTGGCGCGGCCTCGCAGGCAGCTGGCGCAGAAGTTGTGGTAGCAGTCGAGCAGGCAGGGGTCCTGGTAGGGCTCGTGGCAGAGCAGGCACACCAGCGGGTGGCAGTTGGCCTTCTCCAGCTCCGAGCAGCTCCCCAGCGGGGAGAAAATGCCGCCCGCCATCTGTGGGGTTGAGAGCCAAACCCTGTGCCCAGAGACCCCGTGTGGCACCAGTTTGTGCGAGCACTGTGGCTGCCACAGAAAGGACAAATGCAGGGCCTGCGAGCTGCTGACTATTTTTAGGTTATGAGCTGTGTGGCACGAGACTGCCTCCAGCGTGCCCCTTCCCCCGATATCACAGGCTGGGGGCTGCAAGGCTGGGTGGGATGGTCCCCACAGAGAGTTGTCCCTCTGGTGTGTGTCCCCCAAAGCAGGAGCATCCCCTGGGATGGGCTGTCCCCTGCAGCAGAGCATCTCCCAGGACAGGGGCGGGGGTTCCTCCAGGACAGGGTGTCCCCCTGGAGGAAGCATTCCCTATAATGGGGTGTCCCCTGCCCAGGGATGTGCCCTACGATGGCAGCCTGGCAGTGAAGGCGGCCAGGTGCCCCACATGCCGGGAGTCCCCGTTCTGGGCACAGGTGTGTCCTGGCCAGGTGAAGGCTTTACCTCTCCCTGTCTGTAAGCCGGGGGATCCGAGCCGAGCTGTGCTGCGGCTTACCTTGTGCCGGCAGGAATGAGAGCGATACCGAGGCGGCAGGGCCCGGCCGACCCTGTGACGTGGGGCCCCCTGGCACTGCCGATCGGCTGCCACGCCACGGCCCAAAAATAGCCCCGTGCGCTCCTCGGGGCCCTGCGGCAGGGACGGCCCTCGGCATGTGGGGACACAGGACTGCGTAGCCACGGGATCACCCAGGCTGCGGGGACATGGGCATCTGCATGGCCTGGTGATAGCCCGCAGGAGGTGCGGGGGTCACCCTGTGCACAGTGAGAGCCCCGGGGTCACCTGGTGCGCACCGAGGCTCCCCGTGGTGCTGGGTCACCCCGTGTGCAGTGGGGCTCCCCGGGATGCCAGGGGGTCACTCCGTGCACAGTGAGGAGCCCCGGGGTGCGGGGGTGACTCCGCGCACAGTGAGGCTCTCGGGGATGCCAGGGGGTCACTCCGTGCACAGTGAGGAGCCCCGGGGTGCGGGGGTGACTCCGCGCACAGTGAGGCTCCCCGGCATGCCAGGGGGTCACTCCAGGCACAGTGAGGCTCTCGGGGATGCCAGGGGGTCACTCCGTGCACAGTGAGGAGC
>VXAD01010165.1:0-32574 GCA_013399195.1 Dicrurus megarhynchus
CTGAGGGACACCACTTGTCACTGTAGGGACTCCGAGCCATTGACCACAATCTTCTGGATGTTACTGTACAACCACTTTTTTATCCATCTGACAGTCCATCCATCAAATCCATCTCTCTCCAGTTTAGGATGTTGTGGGGGACTGTGTCAAAGGCTTTACAGAAGTCCAGGTAAATGGCATCTGTAGCCCTTCTCTTGTGCACTGATGTAGTCACCCCATCACAGAAGGCCACTGGGTTGGTCAGACAGGACTGGTGCTTGGTGAGGCTGTGCTGGCTGTCTAAAATCACCTCCCTGTCCCCCATGTGCCTCAGCACAGCTTCTAGGAAGAGCTGTTCCATGACCTTCCCAGCACAGAGGTGAGACAGGTCAGTAGTTCCCAGGGTCCTCCTTTCTATCCTTTTTAAAGATGGGTACAATGTTTTTTCAGTCACCTGAGACTTCACCTGACTCCATGACTTTCCAAATATTATGGAGAGTAGCTTGGCAGCTACGTCAGCCAATTCTCTCAGGACTCTGGGGGGCATCTCACTGGGTCCCACAGACTTATGTACATTCAGGTTCCTCAGGTGCTCCTGAACCTGGTCTTTATTTAGAGTGGGAAGCACTTTGCTCCCCCAGTTCCCATCCTGCTGTCCATCCACTTGAAAGGTGTGGGAACAGAGAGAACTAAACCACTACAGGGTGTCATTGAAGAATGAGGCAAAACAGTTGCATCACCCTTCTCCTCATCTGGAATTTTGAAGTTGAACTACCCCTTTTTTCTCCAGTTTTTGCAATACCTGTTTTGCTTAGTCACCCGTTATCATGATTTTACGTGTTAGGAGCTGTGTTTATTGTAGATTAAAAATTCCAAATAATAAAAAATTTATTCAGTTTCCCTATGATGAGGTTTTTTGCCTTGAAATTTACTTAGGTGTTACTGCGTGCTGATAACACATGAATTGGAAAGATTGATTTTTGATAGCAGCACTTTTTGTTGGTGGTGAACTCTATATGGAATTGAAAAAGAGTAGTAGACTTCAGTTGTCTATCAGCAGCATGACAGTAATGTTAAAAAGCAATCTGTCGACAAATGATGCTGTAGGAACGGAACTTTGTGCTCAATAGGCTTCCTCATTATTGCAACTTCTGCTACAATAAACAAATATTGAGAGCTTCGTTGGAAAAGCTTGAGTTGCTCCTGGACTGAGGCAGGAACTTGCAACAGAAAAGTGTGTTGCCTTGGTTCAGAGGTGTGTTTCAAGGTGGCTGCCTTGAATAACAACTTGGGAACCTGGCAGTGGAGAAACATACATGCTCAGCATCTGCTGCTTATATTGTAGTAGCCTGGTTGGTTCCCAGCAGGTTTCACAGGCATCCTGATTGCTGGCATTCCTTACCCTGTGAACAGCTCTTGTTGGGTCAAGTTCTTTACTGCAGTTTTTGGAATGACCAGGAAGCAAAGTCTGTTGAAGTCTATGAGATTACTGAAGCAGTCTCTAAATGCAAAGTGCTTCCTGGGAATGCTGATGCTCCTGTGCACCAGAATGAATAGTGCTTATTTCAGTTTCATTTCAAGCAATGTTAACTGGGCCAAAGCCACTGTGGGCTGTACAAGTTTTGGAATTCAGCAGAAGCTTTTGTGGTGGATTAGTCAGGATACATTGGGGTCTGTTGCAAGGTGTTGTTACTCAATTAGAGGGTAGTACTGAGAACTCCGTGTGAAAGCTAGTGGATAGCATGGTAGGTCACCATTCAAAATACCAAAAAGGCCTCATTAACCTTAACAATTTATGTATTAATGATGACTTACGGGGGGTTTGGGAGGACTTTCACCCTGAACTCTCCTCCAGGTAGAATTATATGATCTTGTGGATTAATGTAATCATCGACTTTAAATACTGTAATAGCCTAAGAACTCTTAGAAGCTGATTACAGGGATTTTTCTATAGAGTTGGGGCTTCTAATTTTGAAGTAACATAGAAAGTGAGGTGGGGTTGGTCTATTGCTTTAGGTGAGAGTGAGCTGCTACTGTGAAGCATCTCAGTGAAAGGTGAGGTACTTCTACTAGAAGCAAAGAAGCTTTAATATTGTACAAAAATTCATGTAAGATCTCATTGAAGATACTGTATGTAGCTCTGTCATGTTTGTTCCAGAAAGATGATTTAAAATGGGGAACATGCTCTGTGATGACTGTGAGGGTGTGTGCAGAAATGCAGAATCTATCTGATAAAAATGGATTAAAGAGAGTTGCTTTTTTTAGTGTAACAGTATGAAGCTTCTGAAGAGTTGTTTGTACCATGTACAAATCAGTGAGAGATAAACATCAAGGGAGAAGAAGAAACGTGTAAAGGGCACTGTAGTTACAAGAGCAAATGATACAAGATTTTAAAGAATAAAGCAGCTTGAAAGTAAAAAGATTCCTGAGCATTCAAGGTGTAATAATGCCAAAATTTTTTAATGACTGATTCCATATACAGTTATTTAATAGACAGATCTCAAAGAGGAAGAGCCCAGAGATGGCAGAGCGCAGAGATGGGCTGAAAGGATTTGGTGATTTCCTATGCTACCAATTGTAGCTGTAGCAGCACTTGTGAGCAAAACTTGACGTGTTCTGCTTCACTGTGAGTTGTCTGTGTGTGAGTGGAAGGAGGGGGATCAGCATTAAAAGTCTCTGTGGTGTTAATGAAAGATATTTATGGGTAAGGTCTTAGTGCTGTACTACATCTGTGTGCCCCTGGAAGGGGGGGATTGGGACATCATCTGCATGAGGGGTGGTGCCTGCTGACATCTGGCACCCAGCAGCTTCTCACAGGCCCTGCCACATCCTCTGGCACCGGGGAGGAACAAACCCAGCTGTGGTGATGTCCTGCTGGTTGGCATCCTCGCCTGGTGGCAGGAGCTGGGGTGGTTTGGGCATGGGAATGATCCGTCCCTGTTGATAGGCACCGTGACTGGATCTGCCTTTGCACATGCGAGTTCTCCATGACTCTGTGGCATCTCTTATTTTCTACTTGATGACAAATCAGGTGGTGAGGTGATTGATTGGCCAGACCAAGACAGTGCCAAGTATCTGTCAGACTATGACCCTGATTCCAAAACACAGGGAAGAGTTTTCTGACACTGATAAGTTATGATGTATTTACTAGGTCAAGGTCTTTCACTGAGGAGGAGATGCAAAAGAAGTGCTTTTTAGGTAAGCTGTTCTATTTCAAGGTGTTTAAAGACATCATAAAGACATGGTTTGCATTTCAATGAAAAGGATCAAAACCAGAAAATCTCTGTGTGCGTTTAATACTTGGATTATTGAATAAGAAATCCAACCTAGAAGTTAATGCACTGAATCAAAAATGAGAGTGAAACTATTAGGGGAAGCAGTAAATGAAGAGATAAGAACATCAATACCTTATTTCAGGCAGAAGCTAGAAGTTTAGAGACACAGAAGTTTGGTTTCATGGCACAAGTAACTGTGTGGGTGAGGGAGCACAAGGACATATGTAACAGAACTCTGGCTCTCTCCTCAGAGTGTGCTCCTTGTGTTAACTTAGATGTGATCAGTGTGATGGTACTTGTGGTTTGAGGTGCTAATTTATTGTGCTGTTACCGTTTGTGTGTCCGTGGTACAGGATCAGCACATGGGATCTCAGTGTCCAAGCAGATAAATGAAAAATCAAGGAAAAAAATGTAAGAAAATGCTTATTGCATTATTTCATTGAAAGAAAGCTCTCAATGAGAAAAGCCTCACTTATCTACTGACAAAGTCCAGCTTTTATACATAGCACCATATGCAACAGCCTTGAAAGAGAGAAATGAGGGCAAGTGGCCTGTCTGAGAAGAGCTTAAAAACTCAACCAGACAAACCCCCTACACCCTTCCAGTTTGTACCTGAAATACCAGTGTGTGGATTGAACTGATGCTTCTCCATGGGAATGTTTATTTTGAACTACATAAAGGGAATCTAAAACCAACATCAAAACCAGTGACCTGACCTGAATGAGGAAAAATGAAATTCATGTGAAAAAAGTTCTGATCTCACCAGCACATATGCAAATGTTTAGAAATCTATACAGTTCAAGCCAGAGCAGTAAATAAAGATGAGCACCGCAGTCAGCTCTTGTATCATTTAAGCATCTGGTCTACTACAGTCAATGCCAAAATTAGTTCATGTAAAATAGATGTAAATGAATGTCTGTTGCAAAAGAGACTATAAAGTGAATATCTGCTAAATGGAATGTTGCTGCGGCACAGTGACAAGAGATTTCAGAATTGTGTAGAAATTCTAAAAGCCAACAGGGTTTTCTGCAGCTGCAGTTGGGTTAACAAAAAGGATTCCATCACCTTTTGGGGAAAAAATGTAGTCAATGTTCAGAAAAATGTGGTTTTGCTATTTAAGAGACCCCTCTCCTCTCCTCTCCTCTCCTCTCCTCTCCTCTCCTCTTTCCAAAAAATTCTAGCCTAGCCAATATGAGACAAACCACGAACGCAAAATGTAAAAGTTTTCAGACACCTGTTCAGTAAGGGCACCTTTCAAAAAATAACAGAGACTCAGTGATTATACCGTCCTTTATTCCACTTACATTCCATGACAGTAAGAGGGAGATTTGTATCCATTTGACTGACTGTTCTTCTGTGTAATTTCTCTACCACTTTGGCAAAGAAAATGTAGCTCCCCGAGGGACTTCAGAGAAGCAGATGAGAAGGATCCTTGGAAAAAAAATCAATTTTTAAAGCCCCTTTTTAATAACCTTATTGATCGTCTTGGTCAATACTTCTGCTGGGGACATGATGCTTGTCCTGGGTATTTTGGTCATGGAGAGGAACTGGGGCATTTCATCAGTGCTCTGGCTACTTCCCAGTGACTCCTCTCATTTTCAGAGTGGCTGGTAACCTCCATGGAAACACCAATAAGATGATGTGTGCTAAATTTGTTGAAACTTCTTTAGTTAATGAATGTCTCAGAGATGACCTTTCAGCCTCTCTTCAGCTCCTATCTCTTGCAGGACTGGGATCACTGCTGCTGCTGGGCTTTTAGTTCATTCTTCTGCTGACAGTATGATTGACTTGTTTGGGCAGCAGCTGTGTCCTGGAAGAAAGGAAATTCGTCTTTAAATGAGGAGAGCCCCTATTAGAAAGCCTTAACTGTTGAAGTAAGGTCAGAGTGGAAGTAGCAGAAGAGGTTCTGAGTACAGCTAGACCAGACTGGTTAGAACTAGCTGAGCTGTGGTTTGTGACAGCTTTCCTATTTTTGAAAGTTTACAGCAGCATACCAACGTAGGTCCATAGCACTTTGCTTTACTCTCATTGAGCGTTTTGTTCAGTTTCACAAAAGTTTATCTTGCTGTGAGAGTTGGGGGTTTTTGTTTGTGTGCTAGGGACTAAGAATTTGCTGCTGTTCAACTCCTCAGTTTAGTTCTTCTGAGGTTCATGTCTTTTCATGCTAAGACAATCCCTGAGCAGGTAAAGGTATCATGCTGTGTCCTATTCTTCATGTGACTTTATGTGCAAGGTGGCCCCAGGTTACTGGCAGGTGTGTGGTATGTGCTGTGGCAGCCAGGGCTGGTCTAGATGTGACCTTAGAAGTCCTCAACAAGCAGGATTCTGTACAAGCCTTGTTTTCGTACTTATAATAATTCTTTTCTAATGGCTCAAGATTTTTTTTCCCCCTCAGTTCTTCTAGGAGAGAATGGGCTAGATTCTAGATTCCTGTAGATAATATTTAGCCTTTCTCCTTTCAACTTAAACATTTTGGTGTTCATGTCTCAATTCTGACTTCTATTAGACATTAAATGTCCATCAAGGATACGTGTACTTGTCAAAGCTTCGACAGACTTTGGGGAAAAGCTGTGATGCATATTAGAAATATATGATGTTAGCTTTACTGCAGAGCTGTACCACTCAAATTGCCACCCCTTACATCTGTGGCCATCATTAAATGTGCAAAAGGCCAAGCTGTAACTAAACAGTGCTGTAACTGTGTTGGGGGTGTGCCAGTGGCATAAATGGGGAAGACAACAGCATGTAATAGCCTTCTGGAGTTAAAAGCATTATGCCTCAGACTGATCTGCCAACTCAGATGTTTATTTGGGAGAGCAGTCATTGGGGTTTCAGTTTATTTTCTCCAGACCTGCAGAATGTTCTTTTTCAGTTGCTTGCGGTGCCTTTGCACTGATGGTTCGTGGAGTTCATGTACATGTGACATTTTTGGTACAAAATATCTTGAAGAGCTGTAATCGTTAGTGAATGATCAATTTGTGCTAGAAGTAGCAGGACAGTATCTTTACTCTTGATTTTACATGAGAAGTCCTTTCACAATCTGTACAGGTAAGAATTCCAATTCTTAAACTGAATCAGGACCATGGGTTTTTATTTGTTAAGGTTACCTTTTAGTCATCTGAATCTGTTTTCAGACTCTTATGTGCATCATATGTGTAATGACACAGTGACTTAGGTGCCTTTTCCAATGATAACAGCTTTTTCTTTTAATTTCTGTACAGTTTTAGATGTTGCAAGCTAGTTCTTCCCTTTATGGGATTCTTCTGCCTTTTGAAGTCAGCAGGCACTTCTCCTTTGATTTTTAAAATTAAAATATTAAAAGGTGTGGCCAGGATTCTTGTGCAGCCCTTTTTAGCCTTTTTCTAGTGATTGGTTGTCAATGAGATTTACAACATCTAGGGCTGCTGTCATTTTTCCGTGTGTTTTTTCAGTTTCTCACTTCTTCCACACTTCCACATATCCCAAATGTTTTGTTTCATTTACTTTCTTTTTCCTCTGCTCCTTTTTACTTTCTTTGCGTTACTTCCTGGAACTTTTGGAAGAGAAAGATACAATGCATCTGTCCCTTCTCCTGCATGGAGTTTGAGCAGAGCTCCAAGTTTCCTGCTGGTGATTGTCCCTCCTTTTAAAGCCCAGCTGGCATTCCTTCACTCAGGCATTCTTCAGAAATAGATCAAGAGCTGTTATTCAGCAGCCCCTTGGCCACTTGTCCTTTGGATCTGGGCTGCTTTATCCTCTCTTGTCTCATTCAGCGTGTGCTTGCCAAGCAGTGCTCTCTTCAACCCATCCATTGCCACACTTTCCAGTGATGATGGATCCTTTTCAGCAACAGAGAAGAAAGGTGGAATCAGTGCCTTTGCTGCCAGCCAAGGACTTCCACAATCCGTTTATATAGAGGAGAATCCTTCTAATGAGGATTGATTTCTTTCTGTTCATTTAGATGTGTTCTTGCTTTTGTGTGCAGTAACTCCCTATCTGCAAGATAAGCTAGCAGATTTTGTATTTGAGATAAAGGCTTGGATTGAATTTGCAGCTCACATGCTCTCATGAAATTATCATTACTTAGCTGCAGTTATGGTTTTAATATGAATTGGCAGCAGCTTTTACAGACAGGCTGAAATTCACAGAAACCTAACTTCAAATGCACAGAATGAGAAAAATGCCTCTCTTGAAAGGCTCCTGCTGAGCTGATAACAGTCTACAGGAAGACATCTATTTAAACAGAAATAAAGAAATATCAGAAATAGCCTTAGGTTGTTCAGATCTTATTTTCAGCTTTATTAAGCTATTTTCAGCTTTATTAATGCTGTCTTTAATTTTTCCAGCCTTTCCAACCCCCTTAATTTAGTTTGCACTGCATTTGGATCAATTAGTACACTTGATGATGCAGTATTTGCCTCTGCCTGTTTAAAACAAGTGAAACAACAGGATAGATTTTCAGTGTATTAGAGAAACTGGAGTTCCTCCAAAGACTCTGATTATTCCAAATGGCAGATCTCTGAGGCTGGCCAAGTGGAAACAAAAACTCTATGTTGGGTAGGTGTCCTGGGGACTTATTTTCGCACCCCAGAGACTTCTCAAACAGATCCTTCTACTGACATCTTGCCTTCAGGATTTCTTCCCCCTCAATATGGATATTCTCATGAAGACTCATGTACCCACAAGTTAATATTAATAGAGGTAGAGCCTCTATTCAGCAAAACAAAAAAAAAGAAAATAAAAAACCCTATTCAATACTGCAAGGATTTAGAGAGACTTCCTGTTGTGATGGCAATGCTGTTAGAAACCAGTTGAGATCACATTCACCTTTTCTTTCATCACTAAGCATCTTCACATTTTTTTCTTGGAGACTAAAACACCCAGAGATTACGACAGTAGAGAAGGCAACCTCTCTGAACCTGACCTGCATGATCTTACTCAGCACATAATCAAGGTGCTAATATGTTAGATTTATGCTTCATTGGATCTGTGTGCCCTCGTGTATGGCATGGTTTTTTGTTGGGTTTTTTTGTTGTTATTGGTGGTGGGGGGGGGGGTTGTTTTTCTTTTTTTTGGGAAGTATTTGCTATAATAAGCAAATGTAAAACATGAACTTTATTGCAACACTCTTCTAACACCACTGGGTATACTTAGTATTGTTTCAGGTCACATTATCAACTGTTCCCACCTTCTGCTCAAAAGTATTGGCAGCATCAAATTGTAGTTATTAATGTAAAGCAATGCTTGCTACAGACTTATTTGGCACATACAAGTTACTGAAGCACCAAGGTTTAATATATGAATTTTATATGCTAGAGAATAGATTAAGATGTTTTCAGCTTGGAGAAACTACCTCTATTTATCTTTGTGTTAAAATTATTGGGGAGGCTGTTATGTTTTGTTATTTCCCTGTGAGGTTTTGCTTTTTCATGAGTGAACAGTATCAGCCTGCCTCAATGTTTTGACTGGTTACTGTTCCCAGGGGATACCTTGTTTATTTGTCTTGTTCCTGGTCTGTCACAACATTTGTAGTTTGACTCAGATTTCTTGCAAGTTTGCACATGGCAAATATTGTTATCTCATTTGATTCACCAGACTTCATACACAGCTCTGAGAAACATTCCCGTTTCACCGAAGTACCTCCTTAGTGGCACAACAGAGGTAGATAGGAGTCACTGTAAAAGTTGTGTTGTGATGCTGGGTTTGTTGATTTATTCAACAATAACAAAATACAATAGGTGAATGACCTAGGCTGAATTCCTTGAGTATCTAACTGATACAGAAGTATCTTATTCCTTTACATGTCTTTTGAAAACAACGAAAATCAATTCTTTCTTAAGTATCTTCCTTCAGCTTCTTAGTGTCTTAAATGTGTATTTAAATGCTGTGATACTGGTCAATTGAGTAAATGGGGTTGTGGACCCTGAGAAAGCAAAATCCCAGTATTATTTGTATCTGACACTCCACTGTAAGAAATGCACTGTCTTTATCCTGCCCTATAGCTTTTGATGTTCTGCCAACCCCCTGGAGCTTGAGAATTACTGTGCTGGCTAATGTGCCATATAGACCACAATTTAAAAGGTTTATTTTAGATGGATGTAATAGTCTGTGGCAGTACACTACAGGCAGGGCAGTCTGAGGACTCTTGCCCTGTTGCTGACACTGGCTATTTTGTGGTTACATAGATGACTTCAGACTCTGGATTACCTTTCAGAAATACAAGCCTGTCAGGCTGTGCACTCCTGTGCAGCAGATTTTTCTCTGTACAGGTTTGGTGTTGCTGCCCATTACTTTCTTTAAGCCCATTTGGTGGCTGTACAATTACCAGATTTCTGGTCTGATAATAAAATGTCAGCTCCTGTTGACATGTCAGCTGCAGTGCACAAGAGTGATAGTAATTTTAACTAGAAGCTTGCTTTCTGTCCAGTATATATTTTTATTTCAAGTTTTCTGTTCGTACAGCAACAGGACACACTATTCCGGTGCTACCCAGCAGCAGTAGTTTTGTTTGCTGCTAATGACAGACATGTACACTGTAAGAGATTAATTTTCTTTCTGCTATGCACTATTATTCATAGTGTAGAACACACCTAATAATTTTACTGAGAGACTTTTTTGGAAAAAAAAAAAGAAGACAGCAACAACATAACAGTAGTGTGTATAAAGCTTCACAGAGCTGTTCAGAGAGCATCTTTTTCCCACAATTTGACTTGTTTTGTCAGTGTACATTAGAAATGACCACTTGAGTGCTGCTCAGTGAAAACATATACTTTTTTGAAAGTCAAATCTTATTTAACTCAAAAAGTGTCTTTAGAAAGAAATTACTTCTGTACGTAGCCATTTGTGTGAGAACACTTAAAGATTTCAGGACTTTTATTTTATTTTCACTGGAATGGAGAGGAAGATATTTCAAAAGTTCCTTTAGTCTGCTGGAATTTGTATTAGCAAAGCAATACATTACTTAAGTACTTGTGGTGCTTTGTTTTTATTTTCTGCTTGGTATTATTAGGCATGTTTTCAACTTCACACTTGTGTAATTGGAAATAGAATCACAGTAATGGACAGGATTGAAAGGGACCACAGTGGGTTATCTGTTCCAAGCTTCCTGCTCAAGCAGAGCACATGGCACAGGATTGCATCCAGGCAGTTCTTGAATATCTCCAGTGAGGGAGACTCCACACCATCTCTGGGCAACCTGTTCCAGTATACAGTCACCTGCACAGTGAAGCTCTTCCTCATGTTCAGGTGGAACTTCCCGTGCATCAGTTTCTGCCCATTGCTCCTCATCTCATTGCCCGGCACCACTGAGCAGATGGAGCCTGTTCCATCCTCTGACACCTCCCTGCAGATGCTGGCAGACACTGACAGGTTCCCCTCTCAGTCGTCTTTTCTCAGGGCTGAACAGGCCCAGCTCCCTCAGCCTTTCCTCCTAAGAGAGATGCTCCATCCCTTCATCACCTTTGTTACTGCCCACTGGACCCGCTCCAGGAGCTCCGTGTCTCTCTGTGCTGGGGAGCCCAGAGCTGGGCACAGGACTCCAGATGTGCCAGGGCTGAGTAGAAGAACAGAATTACCTCCCTTGACCTACTGGCAGTGCTCTTCCTAATGCACCCCAGGATACCATTGGCCTTCTTGGCCGCTGGCTCATGGACAGCTCGTTGTCCATCAGGATCCTCAGGTCCTTATCCACAGAGCTGCTCCAGCAGGTCAGATGAATGTCTTCGAAATAAACACTGTCTTCAAAATAAGCAAAATTACTGTATCTGATACATGTGTCTCCACACTACACATGTATAGATCTCATTCTTGGCCTGAGGATTATGCTGTGGTCTTAAACAAACTGTCATGTAGAATTATGCTTAGCCTAAGCTGATTTCCAGTAAGGCACATGAAGACTAGGTACTGCATGAGAGATTATACTGCAGTTTCTGATTATTTTATTGAATCATGACATGGCATTGCTTTATTTCTTGTACCTGATGAGTGACATTTTCATATGAACAAGACTATCAAAATAATGTGCCATTGCATTGCAAAGTACATTCTCATTTACTGTAGTTTATACTTGATAGATAAAATAAACATGGCCTGGAGCAGTTTCCTTTCTAGTCCAGATCCTGGTTGCTCATCGTGCTGAAATACTTGAGATGCCTTTGCATCAACACTTCAATCTAGTAATTTAAATTTTGTCTTCAGTTGTTTCCTCTGTAGCTGTCTGTTTATGCTTGAACCCGAGTATTTCAGTAAAGTTAATTCTCACAGAAGTCACTTCCATGATTTGTGACTTGTTTCAAAGAACACGTACTTTGTGGAGCTCATTTGCTTGTTCTTTTTAGAGGGTACTTGCAGATTCAAATAATACGTTTTTGGAAACTATTTTTAGAAGATTTAGTGAAACCACTCACAGATCCAGTGAGCTGCATCGAAGGGCAGGACTGGGGGGGTTAAATTTGTTTGTGTGTTGTAAAGTCATCATCTGCTGCTGTTACCAGATTGCAGAAAGTCTCAGTATGAGGATATTGAGAACAGAAACCTGCATGTACAGAAAGAGCAGTGGTTTTCAGAAACATCTCGCTCTCCTTTGTCAAAGCCAGTCACAGCAGGCAACTGGAAAAATTTAACAATCAAATGAATCTTACCTTATTTCATATCACAACTTACACAGGGGAGAATTTCCACAAATCAGGTCATACAACTGTCCCTTTGTCTTCTTCCAGATCACTTCTTGGGCCTTATTGTTTGTAGGATGTCTGCAGGATCTGTGCAGTGGTACAACTGCTGTGTGGCTCTGGTGGGTCCCCACAGTCATTCTTCTCAACTGTGAAACACATGCACGTGGTTTTCCCTGAATTAATCAGGAAATATTGCAATTATGTTTCTCTATCCTAAAATTTTTCAATGCAGAGCAAAATCTAATTTTTTTGACAGGACATGACTAAATGGGATGTTTAATCTTGTTTTGGGAAGGGGGCTAGCCTCTGACAAGCAAAAGGCTGAATTTCATTTTGTAGAAAATTCCTTGATATTGCACTTTTAAAAAATTAATTATTTATTTTTGTAATTTTTTATCTATACGCAGTCTTGTAATTCTTATGTGCTTTAGAATGCATAGCTGGGACACTTCTTGTGCATAATCACAAAAGGTATGGAAGTATATATATGGCATGCATGTGATTAAATCTCTTAAGAACAGTCAAAAGTAAATTTGTTGTTATTCAGGGAAGCAGGATGTTAGGAGCAATAGAAGTGTGTGCCACAACAACAAAGATAAATGCCATAGCTTCACTAGTTCCCCACACAGCATTTATGGATATGAAGCAGTTTAGTCATGATACCAGGGAACTGATACATCTGTTAAGAGAAATGCATTTTATGCACCATAAAATTAAATGTTGCATTTGCCAAGAAATATAGGAAGTATTCCTGTAGTCTGTTTTTGCAAACTAAACATTGTAACGTGATATCCTAAGAAGGTGGAACTGGAAATCTGTTTTGAAATCATATTCCATTAGGAACGTGCACTGTACTTTATGGAAGGATTACAGCTGTCGTTTATGGTGCCTTATTTTTTCTACACTGAGACTAAACTGTGTACCGTTAGCAGACTAATGCATAAGGAAGATATTTCAAATTTATGTTGAACTATATCATCCTAAATGAATCCAAAGTACTAAAAAAATCTGTGCAACATCTGTCCCCTGGTGCTCCTGAAGCGCTGTTACCAGTTTGGAAGGCAAACAAACACTGTCTGGAGTGTTTTGCATGTGTTGGGAAAGAAAATTTTGGCCAGACACTCCAAGCTTTGAGTACTGTGCTTCTGGAAAGTTCCAGCACCTCTGATAGAATCACAAAATCATTAAGGTTGGAAAAGACCTACAAGATCCTTGAGTCCAACTGTTAACCCAGCATTGACCATCCCAGCACTAAACCATGTCCCCAGGTGCCACACCCACATGTCTTTTAAATACCTCTGGGGATGGTGACTGCAGGATGCTGCCTGTTGCAATGCTTGACAACCCTTTCCGTGAAGAAATTTCCCTAAAAATCTAAAGGCACTCTCAAACTAGTTGTAGGGATTTCTCATAACTGTAGTTTTTTGAAGTACAAGACATTGTGCTGGAGCCTGTACGGCAGAATAGGGAGTGCACTGAGGCAGAATCATTGAAGTCAGATGGGTGACCAAGGTGTCACTGCTCTGTAAAATCAACCAAGGATCTGTGTATCATTTTCCTTTTGGTTTGCCATTCCCCGACATGTTACTACTCAGTTCTCTACAGAAAATATAAATAGAGACAGGGAATAGGTGGCAAAATCAAGTCAACATTATGAATGTTTTCTAGATACCAGCTGAAGTATTTGCATGATTACATGTGTATGCAAAGACACAAGTCAGCAGTAGGGTCTTATAAGTAGTGACAGTGATGTACTCCTTGGAGTCTTGTAGCCCCAAGAATTTAGAGGGTAAATTCTTAGGCACTGTGTAAAGTGGTATAGATTACTAATTGACACTAGCAGAGAGGGTGGCCCCTTGGGTTTCTAAAATGCTCTTGGCTCATTCCAAGATTATACACACGAAGATTATATTTGCTTTTCTGCTCTTACTTGTTAAATGCGTTCTTTATTAAATTATATTTCTGTAGTTAACTCTGTTCTGTACAAGTGCCTGGCAGGTTCAGGCTCTTAATGCATCTTCCTCACTGGGGGGTTGTAAGGCTTAATTGTTCGTAATGTATAAAAGCTTGACATGAAAGGATTTATTTAAAAGCAACATATTATGATGATTATAAAGCTGATGGTGATGTGTATAACACCTGCTGTCACACCAGCCTGAGCAAAAGCAATCTCTGCTTTTAGACTGAAATTCCTCTGGAGCGGTGAGAACAATATCACTTTTCAGGGCTTCTTTTTTCCTCTGTTGAAAAATCTGGTGTCTCTTTGAGAAGGCAAAATATTGAAGTTTATTCTCTTTTCTAATGGATAAACCTCATTTGGTAAGATTATCTCAGGTAAATCCTGGTATTGAGGTGAGCATGTCTTTTGCCACTGGGAAAATTAAAATAATTGCTAAAAATATACTGTCTTATTTTTTGAGAAGAATCTGCTATTGTGGTAATATTTTAGCTACTGAAAAGTTTATAATTTAAAGTGCAAATAAGAACTGAGATTAATGGTCTCTAGTTAATAGTTATTTGCATTCTCTTTTTGATCCATCAACTGCAAAAGTCAGAAGGGGTGTAGGAGTGCAAAAGTTATCCAGACCTACATAAGAGAATTCATTATTTAGTGTGGTATGTTTTAGCACTGTGTTTGAATCTCTCTTCCTCTATCTCTCCAACCCCTCTTCATTGTTTTCTTTGTTATTCTTTCTTTGCCTTATATAAACTTGAACTGAACGAGATAGAATGCCCTGGGGCATTGCTTATGGGATTCTGGGCTTTTCATCTCCTGATTGCCTTCTTGGCAGCATCTTTAGTGAATTCAGACCTCTATCTGTTAGAGACTGCAAGGTAAGGTAGATTCTGTAAACTGAGATTAACTCTTAATTCTGTTCCTTAATGGGGAAATGTCTGTATCTAACATGGCATCTCTCCTGATAAGGAGTGAGGGCTGGAGGGTATTGTGGGGGAGCTCTGAAAGTTTCACCTACTGAAGTCCTTCCTGTTGTGTAAGCAGAGGATTCTGATCTCTGGAACTGACAATTCCCATCCTTCTGGTGTTGGTCAATAGAACGTGATCCAGTTTTGAAAATTTTATTTTGAGTGGAGTGTCTTGGCAGAATGAGTGACATTTGAAAGGTGATGAAAAAGCCCATTAGAAAATGTTTTCGGAGACACCACTGTAGCTGTTACTTGGAGCATAAATATAATGCCAAGACAATGAGAGAGAACACCTGAATTTTAGTGTGCTTGTTTAAAAAGAAACAGCTCAAGGTCTCTTAATGTCTTTGTAAATTATTTGTAAATTAATTGCCTTTACACATGCCTGATCCAGACCTGAAAGTCCCATTGCCCTTTTATTTCCCATTTTCATCTAATTCCTCCCAGTAATGTCACCTTCAGACAGTCAAATGCTATCAATAATTCCTTGATTTCCTATTGCATGTTTTGTGCAGCTATCAAAACAAGGGATTTTTTTTCAGATTCAATTATGTTTGCAATAAGGTACGAGCAACCTTAAAAAAATACTGCTGAATTTGAGACTTTAGAGGCTATTATTGCACACAGGCAACATCCTCACTTCCAGCCGTGACTGAAAATGCTTTCTTAAAGTTCCTCTACAATTTCAAAAGATAGTGTTTCTCATATAGAGAATTACCATAATATAATGTTTTATTAACACTATAGGCATTTTTATTACAGTTTATTGAACATACTGGTGTTTTTCATAACACACAGTTATTTGAGGGTGCTTGGATAGATTTTTGTTTAGCAATATAGAGTAAATCTCTCACACTGAGACAGAATGTTTCTCGTTGGTAACCAGGCTTGTGTTTTTTTTGGTGAGGATGCCTGTCAGTGCTACAGAGCAAGGCAAGAAGAGTGAATTAAAAGTGCATACCTGTTATATTAGGGGTAATCCAGCTATTCTTCTGCTGAATGTGTCTACAGAGTGTGCTTGTATGGTTTGGAACACTGGGATGAGAGATCTGTAATATGTATGTTGCTGGAGAATTATTTTTATGTTGTCTCACTATTCCATATACTGTACTATGGCCAAGCAGACCTCAGATTGCATCTGCTGCTGCTGAATTCAGTTTCTTTCAGTGAGTTCAATGAGATTTGAAGCAAGGTCTTTCTAAAGTTGAGATAATAGCTCAGGCAAGAGAAAATGCTTCTGTTGTGCTTCTGCAACATGCTTCTTTATCCTTAACTTAGGATTGATTAAGCATTACTGATTTCTAAAGAAACTGTGCTATGTTTGTAAATATAAATTATTCTATACCCATTTGTTAAAACAAATAGGGGGTATAATAACGTGCTTATTATGGGATGCAAAGAAAAACTGCAGTGGTACCATGTGTCATGTAGTTTCTCAAAGTAAATTTCAGTTTGGTTTTGCAGTTTAAACCGTTGACTTGAATTTTGAAAGATGATGTTGGGTTGGTTTGTGGAAGAAGTATTCTGCCCTATTTTGTCATGCTTATTATTAGGTTGCTAGAGAGACAGCTGCAGTTGGCTTAAAATGGTGCACTTAAAATATTGAAGAGTCTGGCCTTGAGGAAACAGAGCAGTAAAATGGCAACAAGAATATTCATTTAGCACGGAGTTATCTGGGGATTTGAGAGATGCTTTCAAAAGCATGATACTTCACAGGACAAATTTTATCATATTGCTTTTGTCCCTTACTGCTTCTATTGATCTTTTTCAAATATATTTTTCAAAATTGTCACATATCTGTCTTCAGAGCCATAAAATAAGGTTGACATTAATAAGGGCTTTGTATATGTCATTTTACCAAGAGAGCAGAGGGGACAGATTCTGTCTATTCAATATGCTTTCAGAATTAATTTAATTAAGTGTAGCTTGTTTGTTCATTAGAAAAGATTTTCAGTGAAAATGTGTTAATCAGGGTGGGTAACTTACACATTCAAAAGTAAGCTCCATTATTGGGGTAGTACAAAGGAAATTATTAGTATTTATCACTGTGATTCATTGTACTAATTTTAAGGAGTTTAGGTCTCATTTTTCAAAATAATTCAGCATTTCCAGCCAAAAAGCACTTGAGCCCACACTGAAAGCATCCAGATGAATGGCCTCCTGCTTGCCTACAAATGGCCATGGCTTGATTACATATCAGTCAAGCAAAACACCAAGCAACAAGAGAATTTAGCGTCGTGTAAGAGTAAAGAAAGGGCTTGGAGTTCAGAGCCTTCTGAGAGATATGCTCAGCCTTCCAAATTCACCTAAATCTTAATTTTGCAAGTGCTGTGTGACAGAGCACTGGGAGCTTGAAAAGATTCACTGCTACATCAGCTGAAATAGCCTACTGACAAACTGTAAAATATTAGTTCACCACTTCAATAAATATTACATAGCATGCAGATGTATGCACAGACACACAAACTAACACACAGTATGTGTGTATGCCTATTGTATTTGACACAATTTCTTCCTGATGTGTTTATTATTCTTTATAATCCTGTTAGGGACTTTTCTGTTTTGCTCTTTTTTCTGTCTTTCACTGTGTGTTGCCTGCTAAATTTGAAGGAATTCCTTCATGCTTTTCTGAGTGCTTTGAAAAACCCTCATCTCCTAGCTTAAATTCTGAGTTCATTGATCTTTATTCAGACTTAGCTCTCATACACTTAAACATTTTGTGGTGCCAGGATTTTGAATTTTGACTACACTAGGCAGCAGTTACGCTAATTAATTTTGCAAAGTATCTTTTGTATGAAATTTCTAGAAAAATAATTCAGGAATAATAACTTTACAATCAGCTGACAGAAGACCTGAAATTTATAGGCTCTTCCCGAACTGAATAACCTTCCTACACAGCACGCATAAAATCGGAAGCATAAATTGCGTTGGAAGTCCCAAATCACAAAAGTGAGAGCTGCCCAGCTGAGGGTTTGTCTTCCACTCTCAGTTGTGTTTGCATCCCGACTGCCAGACTGACCCACACTCCCCTTCTTGCTCCAGCATACCGGAAGAAAATTTTCCAGGACGGTTCTTTTGCCTAAAGTTCACTCCTGCCAGATTTGTCCTTCTCTGAGTCCAGCCAGCTGTAAAAGGACTGCAGTGGCATTTGACAGACTGTGTGTGAAATAAGTTGCACCCCGTGTCCAATGGATGTAGTTCACTGAACCAAAAAGAGTTTTGTACTTTTATAGATGATAGCGTCACACTTGAGTACAGAGAAAAAGAGCAGAGCCTCTACTGCTGCCTTATTTCAGTTGTGTGCTTTCTCTCTGCCTTCTCAGCTGTCCCCTAAACCCACCTGAGCAACTGGTATCATCTGATTATTCTGGTATTTGGCTTACATGGTTGGATTGTTATCAACTGCACCCCTGTGTGTACTTGTCTGAGTAAATCCAATCAGCTAATGAAATTGTGGTCCTTCCATCAGTTACCCAATTCCTTGTACAGTTACACTGGTCCATCTCTCTTCCAAAGCTGCATATTTTTGTTTACCCAGACAGTCTGTGCCTGACCCCTTCCTTGCCTTTCTGGAATGTCCCTTTTTTCACTTCACAGGCATTTAGTATATAAAAAAATAATAGATATGATTTACTTGGGAAGGTGACCTTTGTATCTCTTCAGAGACAAGTAAGATTCCTTTGAATTTGTAGGGTAATTATTTGGTTTTACTTACTTTATTTTACTAAAATAATTTTATATGTTCAAGTATAAATGTTTTGCAATATCTACTGCATTACACTTGAAAGTGAGAGGTGTTTGCTCCACGTGAGGGTTCCATGCTGCAGTATCTGCTTTCCTAAAGTAGCCCAGTGGGGTAGTGTACTGTGCTGCCTTACAAAAACCAGAGTAATGCAGCTTGTGCATGTCCAGGAGCGTGGTGCTTTCATGCTGCTCTTTGTGGAGCTCTGCAGTGAGACTCCCCCGCCCCTCCAACATCATCACAAAAATGACGTATCAGCAGACTTATATTTCTGGCTGTTTCTGTTCTCTACAGATTCATCATCAAAGAGGATGTGCATCAAAAATAAGATTCCTCCTCTGCAGAGAAATTATGTCTATTTAGGAAAGGTCTTTATATAATAAAGGCTTTTATTTTGGAGGAAGAAGTCTGTTGGCATTAGAGAGATCTGTTCACTTTGGCAGAAACCTCCTGAAATCAATAGATTATTTCTTTTACATACAGAATACTGAATAAACCTCTAAACAATAGAAGTTTACTTGTATAGACTTTACCCTAATGGCATCTTCACTTAATTTTCCTGATAAAACCTTTATGGTAAATTCAGTAACCACTCTCCTATTTATCAAGGTTCAAGCCTGCAAATAATTTCAGAGACAGGATCTACTTATGGGAACTCATTAGCAGTTTTTGATCCATGAGCCATGATTTGTCTTTCTTGTGTTAACCTTGATTAGGAGGGAGTCTGCAATCAAGATTTGTAACTGCTGGTTCTGTGGTACTGGTAATCCCATCATCCCCAAATCGACTTCTGATTTTGGGAGGTCCAAACCACAGTGGAAGTCTATATATATCCCAGAGCCCATATGACATATAGCAAAGCATAAGCCCCAAAGCAAGTAGCTTTGGGAGGGCATGGGCACTCCAGTTGGTTTCCTGCTCAGTTGCTGAGCTGCTCCCTGTTGGGTCCTCTTGTCCCTAAGGCAGAGGTACAGAAGGGATGTAAGGATTTTATTTAATTTTTTCTGCTAATGCTGTAAAGGAAAAATCTCATTATTGGAAATGAATTAATTTTGAGAAAATGTGTTAAAAGACTTCAGCCAGAGACAGGACTATTAGAGAAAAGAGTTCAAATAAGTGAAGTTTGGTAAAATTGCTAGCAACTGAAACTGTATATTGAACTGTAATTGAAACCTATTATTAGAGATATTGAGCATTTTTAGTATTCAGAGTAGTGCTATCAGTACTGCCTATAGTACTGTGAGCTCTTCTTTTAGCAGTTAAGGACAGTAGCCTTTAGTCTGATTTTTTAACTGTGTTCTGAGATTTGTGGGTTTGATGTTCTATTTCCTGCAAGCCTACAGTGCAGGAATGAGATGGTTTGTAGAAGAACCATCTGGGAAACAGCAGGATAATGCTGGCACTCTTCCTTGGGGTTTTCTCCTCTTGCATAAAAATGCAAGAATGAAGCACATCCCCCAAATCCACCAAAGGTTGAGTGACAAAGACAAGCATAGTTAGTCTGTATTGCAGAGGATCTTTTCAGTATCTACAAAAATTAAAAAGGAGAATTGAATTCTTTCCTCCTGCAGGCATTGCTCAGCTTCTTCCTCAGCTTCATCGTCCAACATCTGTGTAACAAGCTGGTGCCTGGAAAACTCCTGGGCAGTACAGTCCTTTCTCAGAGCAGCCTGTAGTGCAGCTGTTGCTTAGGGTGTTCCTGAACAAATACTTTGGGTTTGGGTTTTTTTCCCTCTAAGTTGCTAAGATGTGAGATATAAAGGATAGTAACATTTCAAGTTACTTGGCAAGTGAGCGCTAGCATGTTTGAATACACATTTGGGAGTGATAGTTGCAGGAAGGAATAGAAAGATAGAGTTTTGGCCCATGACAGGCATCCCAGCCTTTCTTCCAGATGGGAATGGTACACTTGGCTGTGCCTGTGGATGTCAAGACCTGGCTGCTGCACTGACATAACATGTAAGTTCTAAGGGGAACATCTTTTGCATGACCAGCCCTGCCTCGTAATCTTTCCCTGCTAGAAATCTTAAAGGAGAACAGAAGAAAATGCCACCTCACTCTGCTGACCTCTTGACAGGATTTATTGTAAGAAGCAGATATTTCACTTTACTAGGTTGGTAGTATCCATTATGGTGGCAAAGAAAGTGTATGAGAGCTCTGACTGAAGCCTTCTTACCTACCTATCCCTGTCATCACTAATAACTTTCAGTGGACATGCATGATTGTTATAAACAATCATCTTTTTTTCCCCTTTATGAATTCTTTCAAGAGTCCCATGTAGTTCTTTCCCAGTGTAATATGGGATATGTTAAGGATGAACTATTCACTTTTTTTGCCAATATTTTTCTTTATTTTTCCTTTATATCTGCTCTGCCAAAATTCTGCTTCTTTTGATGTTGTACAGAAATGTATTACTGCTTCACAAAAGTCTCTGTTTACTCACAATTTCAAACCAGAAAACATGTAGATGTAGAATTTAACTTACACCTTCTCTGAGAATGCTGAGGCTGGAGGTGGGTAAACATTCTTTCAAGAGCTCTGGAAGGAATCTTTTGAGTCTCATTGTGGTTTTTATATACTTTGAGTTGTATTTCTTACCAGTACTTTCAGCTTTCTGCACAGTTATATTTTCTTAAAAATATTTGTATGCAAAAATTTTAAAAATTACTACTCTTAAACCATGTTTCTCTTCTTCTCATTCAGAAATTGGCTGGTTTCAAAATAGATATATTTTAGAAGATTCCCATATGGAGTGTGTGCATTGATGAGGAGGAAGTGTGACTGTGCTTTCTCCACACCACTGCCTTGCTTCAGGGGTGCTTATAATGTTCTACTATGATCTTCTCTGAAGCACTTTAGCATTCTCCTCCATAAAACTGTATGGCATGCTATGAATTATATATTTACAGTAATGCAGACGTGTCTGTCAGTTCAGTCACGAGATATGATGATGTGCTTTCTTGCCTCTAAGTGGTTAACAATTGCTAAAGATTCTTTTTAATGCCTAGAACACCATTCACTTTATTTTTCTTTTGGGGTATTGGAAAATAAATCTTAAACATTTCTTCTGTTATCTAGCACTTTAAGCCTTTTCATAGCATTTGTAACATCTCTTTGCCAACACTCCATCTGTGATTTTAGCTTGCAGGAAACACTTTGCAAATCTGTTATTAGCTTAGATGCAGAGAGCTGCTGTTTAAATATTAATTGTAATTTCTCTCATAAGTGCTGTCAAAGGCACTCAGTCACTTGTGAAGTTCAATAAATATTGGGGGGAGGGAGTGTGTCAGGGGTAGGGCCTGCTCTTAGCTGTAGCCAGGGTCCTACTCAATTACCAGTGCAAGGTAGAGAAGTGTCCTGATGCTTGTCCTCTCCTCTCCTCTCTTGACCTCAGTTCCACAACTTGCACACACACAACAAAAAGAAATAGAAAAGAGTAACTTTAAACAGTAAGCAGACTTCAAAGTGGACTTTCTGCCAAACTTGCTGTGAGCAAGAGAAACATCACACAGTGCTCACAGGAGAAGACGAGATCCATTGAGATCCATCAGCTGTCTGAAATCCCAGCTATTGGTCACGTACACTTCTGAGGTACTTCAGTATTGCTCCATCCAGAATCACATTCAGTGGAGGCATTATAGTGGGTTAGAGCACTTCTCTTATTTTTGGTCATGATCCTCACCCTATTTAACTTCTTAATTCCACAAAACATACTTTACACTTTAAAAATTTAAAAAGCAAATTACTATGTTTTTACAGACATTCCAGTGAAGTATTTGATAGAAGTGAGGAGCACAGTAATGAACACCATCCAGCCTGCCTGTTTTCTGTGGATTACCAGAGCATTATAATTGTCATATGCATATTTGATATAATTGAAAGATGATCAGCCCCATTAAAATCATATGATGTATTTTTTCCTCTCTTCTTCCAGATGGTTACTAATATTTTATTGGTGAGGTGGCTTGCCTACGGTGTAATCTGAGATTTTTCCTCTTGTCATTTTAGTGAGTTACTTCTCTTTGTGTTTGCAGGTGGACTGAATTTTAATATGCTAAATTCTGTTAATTGCTTAAAATGTAGACGTTTTTCTTACTATCCTACAAATATATATTTAAAAAAAATAAGTATTACCCACATATTCCTTTTATCTTGCAGCATTCTGTGAAGAAGGGTGCAGATATGGTGGAACTTGTGTAGCCCCTAACAAATGTCTCTGTCCTTCTGGATTCACTGGAAGTCATTGTGAGAAAGGTAAAGCTTTACTGAAAAACACCTTCTTTGGTAATGAGAAGTGTGATATGTGGAAGAAGTAATTTCTTTCCATTCTTCCATTCTGCTTGATGTTTTCTCTCTATTGAAGATATGACTGTTCCATTTCTGCCTTTCCTGCACTGAAAGTTCATCTTGTCTAAAACTTTCCACATTGAATTTTATCAGGGACGTATCTGCTTTTGCTTCCAGTGTGAACTTTTAGTTAATTAGAAGGGATATTAAATGAAAAATATTTGCTCCACCGGTTTCCTGTGGTGCAAGCTCAGGGTTTCCTTCCGCTTTTCCTGAATTCGTTGTGCAAATTAGACCAGAATTTGGATGCTTGCTTTTCACTTCAGGTTATTGAATTTCTAAGATTTGATTTGTTTCTAAGTCACAGTTTTTGTAGAATCACAGCTTATTCAAAGATGTCTCACTAGTCATGATTGGATTCTGCCTGTTCCCAGATTTTTCTTTTCAGGATTTGCTTCTGACAGCCTCACAGTTCCACCTTCCAGTTTGTTTCACAAGGAGCTGGTTCCTTGTCTACCTTAAATGAGGAGAAAGGGATATTACCAAACTTCATATAGGACTCGTATTATTTTCTTTCTTTAGCAGATTTGGGATTTCATTTTGGTTTGTATTTATTGAGGTTATATGTCACTTAACAAACTGAAGGATGAGCGGTTTTTTGCACTGCATGTTTGTTAATTAACTGTTTACACTTGTATTTATTTTTGGATATGAAGTGGATTGTTAATGCAGGTTGCATGCTGTATTATGGGTGAGATTATTATTGGTGAATTTTTTTAGGAAGAAAAAAAATGAAAACAGAGTAATAACTGCTACAGTTAAATTAGTGGAACCACTTGTAACCCAGAGATTGTGCAGTAATTTGTGTGTTCATTAAAGTCACTTAAGCCCAGTTGTCAATAAATCTTCTTTAAGTAGCTTCTGAAAACTGCTAAATACTCCTATGGATGTAGCCAAATCACTGTATACTAAAAGCCCATGGTTTCTAGTTGTCAGCATTGTTTAGGATTATTTAAGAATGAACCAGGACATTAATATTTTCATCTCATCTAGAATAAATCTGAGTACGTATTTTTTTTTTATTTTTGCCTGTAGCCTTTGGATTATTTGTTTTAAATAGAAAAACAACCTCCGAAGTCTCCTGCCATTCAGCAGTAACGTACAAAAATGATACATGGCAATATCATGGGGAAGTAATGCAAGACATTCCTACCTCAGAGCCCCACCTGCCGTGGCTCCCCAGCTGCTAGTGCTTCCTGCTGCTTGCCCATGTATAATTTGCTCATTCCATTCTAAACCATGTGTTGCTCAGAGACATCAGTACCTTCAGAGGGATGCAGGATGCTAGAGATGTGTTCTGTGTATGTGACAGTATGGTAGTGCAAAACCAGTACCAGCATTGCCCTAAGGTTCCCTGCCTACCCAGGACTTCAGGCCAGATTTTAGCTCCTCTGCCTCTGATTCTTTCACCCCAGGATCTTAGAACATTATTTTTTCTTATAGCTGTAAAGGGACTTTCATATCTAGAGCACAGATTCTCTAAACTATTGAAGTGATGGTTTAAAATTGATAAATGGAGGGCATACCCGTTTTTGACTCGTATGTTTTTCATGTCTTTTGTATTGTTTTGATCTACAGTTTGAGTTAGCACACCAACTAAAGGAAGCATGGCAGGTATGGTACTCTCATTATATCAAGCAATTTAGAGGTAGGTGTCAGAAGGCGATAGCTTCTGTGAATAAAATCTATACAACACGAACCAGAAGTCAGTTTATTTTTTTCTTTGAAGATGTATAGAGTTTACTAGTATGCTACAAATCAAGATAATGATGCTAACTTTGAGAAATCTGACATACAGGCTAGTTTGGGAATGAACAGGGCTTTGTGTATGAGAATTTGTCACATTTTAGTTGTGTTGGAGCGTTTGAAAACTTCAGCAGATACATCTTATGTCATATCCATGTTCCAGTGGCTAAGTCCACATCAGATCTGTGAGAACAGCTTCAGCCTTCTGAAGGTACATATCCTGCCCAGACTAAATGTTCAGAGTAAAGAACCCCACCTCTGAAGTGGGGTTCCTTTTGCTTCACTGATTACCCCTAACAGATGCAGTGCTTTCAGGGACAGGAGGCAGTTAGTAAAGGCTTCCTCATTGTCTCACTGCAGTTTGCTGCAGTTTTAAAAGGACACCTAGGTATTCTAACCCCATGTTTGTTTGTTCTCCTGTCATCTTCAATATTAGAAATAAGCACTTTGTTTTATTTAGTATATGGTACCACTCCCTCAATCATTATGACACAGACCTAAGACAATGAAATGGTGGGGCAACACTTCAAATCAAAGCCTAAATGTTCTTGGCAAAACCTTGTCTGGTGGAAGCTCATAGTGAAGTGAGGCGTATCACAAGTAAAGTGATGTGTTTTGGTAATGTATTCAATTTGCCACAGTGCATTTGAAAATGTCCTTCAAACTGACAACGCAGCAACTTCTTATACATTATTTGTGAGCTGAAAGGACTCGTCACCAGCTAAAAACAGTATGACCCAAATTGGCTTCAATGCCATGTAAAGGGTAAAATGAGCCAGTAATTAGAAATGTTGTTGAAAAGCAGGTGTGTTTACTTCTGGATATGAATCATATGTTACTCATCGTTTCTGACTGCCTGGTTGAAATTATGATATTAGGTTAATTAAAAATTCAGAGATATTTGAGAAGGGTAGGATTTATACTGGTAATTTACTCAGGTGAAATTAAAATACACATTTGAGGCTTATGTACAGATACATAATTCAACATGCTGCTAAGAAGAATTACCTCTTGCCAGTTGCTTTGGCTGACATGAGAAATCATCATAACAGTTGTGGGGCTATCTTTCCTTTTTGAAGGTGAACTGCAAATTGATATTCACAGATACTGTCAAGTAATTCCTTTCTCCATCCATTCTTTATAATGCTGTTTCTTTAAGTATGTGCTTGATGCTTCTAACTGAATTTCTGTAGTATTAAGGATCTGATTCTATCTTCAAATCACTTCTTTTTTGTTCATTTTGTGTTTTTCTGGCCAGGGCTGGAATCTGTGATCTCTGTGATTCGACCATTTGATCGTATTTAACACAGTTGTGATACTTGTGTTGGAAACCTTTCATGTTGGAATTTTTGGTGACATTGCTGTGTGATTCCAGCATGATGGCTGAGCTGGAGATAGGCATCCTTAACTGTACATAACACTGTGGGCTTGAACCCAGGTGCATCCTTGGCAGGGATCCCTGTTAAAGGCTTTTGAGAGACATTTTGGTGTGCAGAGAGAAGTACAAATACAGTACTCTGTGAGAATTGCTGGCAGCATGAACTCAAGTGCCCCAATTTTCCATCCATCTCATATTTTTGCAACAGAAAACAGAAAAACTCTAGATTGTTCACTGTGCTGCTCTTTTCTGTCTGTGGATGAGCCGCAGGTCAGTGGAGTTTCAATGCTGGTTTTGTGGACAGGTTCACAGTTATTTTGTATTTGTGGAGTGTTAGTCACTACTGATGAAGTGATGAGGATGAATACGACAGGACAATCTATGATATCAAAGGTAGGAGTAAACAGATGACTGAATGCCTGGAAATTGCAGGCATTCCTTGAACACCTGCCTGCATGTGCTGGAGTCCTGTGTGTGGGTCTAAGAAATACATCTGAACAGCTCTGGGATCTGCCTGGTGCTGGGAGTTATTTAGGGTGTCTGTCTGTACAAATTATAATTAGGGGTGATGAGCAGGAAACAGCAGAAGGGTTTGAAGCAGTGGGTTCCCAGCTAGGGGCATGGAAAGGAAAGTGCAGTATTTTCCCAGGGGCTGCAGGAGGGCTTTTGGCAATGGGAGGGCACTGCCTCCAAAACAGATTCAAGACAAGTGCACCTCAACTTTTCCCCCCTGTCTTGTGACAGCTGCTGTCTGGAGTGGTAAGCAATAAATGGGGAATATGTTTCTGGTAGAATAGAAGGGCTTTGTGTGGGCTGGCGCTCATGGGGGTGGATATTTCTGTGGTAGCGGTACATGTGTGTTTAGTCTTTGTAGAGCACCAGAAAATATGCTGTCACATCACATAGAATGATAGAGAGGTGCCAGAGAATTACCTGCTGATGATAAACAGAAGCAAGGGTAAGATATGGCAGCAGAGCATCAGGGTGTGATAATTACTAGGGTTATTTCTTCATGTTGTTTTGGGCTGCACCTGCAAAGAATCGTTTAATATTGGGGTGAGAGGTCATTTTTCAGTATGTACCATGGCTGAGAAATGTGCTTTGAATCCTATTAGTCATATTGCAAGTGAGTAAGTAAATCAAGACTTGCTGTGTTGCACTAGTTATATATGGATTCTTCAGCACCTCACTGATTTCACAGGTGTGTAATGAAATGTTGCTGTGCCTACATCTTCAGCATGGGATGTTACCTCATGGAAATGAGGTCTTTAACTGATTTGTTTCATCGTAGCTGGCAGTATCTGCAGTTGTTGTCTAAGAAGCTGCATAACGTCTGTGTTCTTGTCTCTTAAATTGCTTCTTCTGGAATATATTGTCTTCTACAGTCCTTTGGGTAAAACTCCCTATTAGTCTCCATTCCTGTGGACCCTACAGTTAGAAAAACGGTCAGAATTTTATTTCTTTGTGCCATTTCTTTGATTCTTAAGCTGGATCAGTCTTTAGGTGTGTATCTATCACAGACATTTCAGTCAAGGAGCCTGGTTTAAAAAATGAGCAAATAAAAACCAAAGCAAAGCAGAGGAAGAGATTTTTCCGTGAGTACGGTAAGCTAAATGTCAAAACTCCCTGCCTTTCTCTATCTATGATCTTTTGTAAAATAAGAAGTCAGGTTTATTTTGGGAAACAAACCAGCTGTGCAGCTGCAGGCACAAGGCTTTGCATGGGATTCTTTCTAAAGCCTCTAATTTCAAGGTGAGGCAAAGCCAGGATAGCGTGAGACAAGAGGGGTGAAGCAAGTGATGCTTATTTTATTACAGAGAACAGTGGCTGTGGTTGATATGTCACTCCTGAGGGTGTGACAGACCCAGAGAAGGCAGATGTTCCAGGTGGCTGAGGTTGTCCTGCTCCATTTGCTGCCAAGCTGTTTGCAGCAGTTGCCCCAGCGGTGCTTATTGCAAAATGGCAAGGGGTGATATCTTAATGTGATGGAAAAAACAAAGCTGTCATTTGTAAAGATACCAGGGAACAGATCAAAGAATATTTACTTGAAAAACCTGAGTAAGGCCGTCTCTGAGGATCAAGGGGACATCTGTCTGCAAATCAACAAGTAACTCTCAATGGAAGAAAGAGTTGTTCTATCTCAGTGTCAGTCTCCCAGACCAAGAACACTGTTCACCACCCAGCTGACCCTCACATGAGGAGACAACTCGTCAGTGTTTACTCTGCCTCATATACTGTAAGAGTTTGATGTTAAAAGCCAAGTAAAAACACTTAAGCAGACACTGGGTTTGGGGTGGTGGTTTTTTGGTGGTGGTGGTGGTTTGTTGGGTTTTTAATGTAATAGTTTTATCTTCCTATGTCGTTTATTTGTTATATGCAGGTCTTTGGGTCTGTGTATTTTTCTTTGTTTCTAATTAAAGGAATATTAGCTATATTAATCTTTTCTGTTACCTGAGATGATACCTTGACAAGTAACAAACGGTTCTAACGTTCTAGTGTTTTATTATTTATGTGACTTGTGGTCATATGTATTGGGTTTGTATGGCAGAGGTTTGGTAGAGGAGGGAGAGCAGGGAGGCTTCTCTGGAGAAGCTGCCAGAAGCTTTTGCCTGTCCAAGACAGACCCAACAATGGCCAAGGCCAAGCCCAACGGTGACACTGGTATTGCCTCTGGGATAATGTATTTAAGAAAGGCAAAATGTTACTGAACAACAGCAATTGCAGCTGGAGAGAGGAGTGAGAACATGAGAACAACAGCTTTGCAGACACCCAGGTTAGTGAAGGATGGGGGGGAGGTGCCTGTCTTTCCTCGGTGAGACAAGAGCATGCTGTGAGGAGTATCGGCTATCCCAGCTAAACGGGCGGAAAAATGTTAGGACCTTTCTTTGCTGTGCACTTAGCACCTGGAAATCACCAGGGGAAAGGGAGGTTTGTTTATTTCTGTTTTCTTTGTTAATTTTGGCTGTTGCTACACCGTGTTTATTCATCCATAAGTTCTAATTAAGTACTACAGGAGGAACATCATGTTTAGATTAGGAGCAGCAAACTCTGAACTCTAAATATAAAAGCCCCGTGTTCCTGCCGAACTTCCTACAGCTGAGAGACTATATGGCCAAATTTTGTGCAAAAGCCTTGCTCTGACTGAGGCATTGGAACTGGTTCTCTGTTGGAGGCTGTGTTGCTTTGGTCCTTCCACAGAGTGCTCAGTCCCTAATTTAGCATCCGTCCAGTTTATCGCCAGGAACATCTCTCACATGTTCTGTGTGCAGGCATATCTGCTTCAGGTTCCTCTTGTATTCTGAGGACCCAAACAGTGCGATTTAAATCTGTTTCAAGGGGCAGAATCACCATGGAATCTGTTTAAAGAAAACAGAGAACTACAAAATGTTCAAAATTCTGAGCAAATATTTGTATTTGAGCAAATAGAAATATTCATATGTTAATGAAATTTCCATTTTGCAACTAAGAGGTTTCCATATATGAAGCTTTCCTTGTGATGTGAGCTGTACAGAAAAGACAGTTGCTTTAAAATACCAACTTCATGGTGAATTAACTACAAATGACATCTCATTTTACTGTGATTAAAAAAACCCCAGCAAGTCTGCTTTTGAGTGCAGTGCAGTAATGCTAATTTATAACTTAGTTTGCCAGGACATTGCAACCCCTTTTATTTTTTTTTTGAAACTTTCCTCCAGGCAGATGCCTACATCAGTGAAAAACAGTAATTCTACAGAGAAGTACCAGAATTAGGTAGTAGACCAGCTAAAAACGGAATAAAAACTACCTCAGGCTGTCCAGCTACAGGCAGTATTTAGGGAACATTACTGAGTTTAATAAGCTCTTTGCCACCTTACTTTTTTCTTATTAATAGCCAGCTCTGGACTGGAGAATCAACCATGAATATTTAAATTTGCTGATAACCTAGAAATAAAACTCCAGACTCAATAAAACTCAAGCAGGCATAGAGAGGTACTTAAAATTTTTAACACAGGAATCCTCTTGGCTTCAATGGGAATTTCACCTGAATGGAAGCCTTAGGATCTGGTGCAACTGAATTAGGTGAAATGAATAATAAAGGGCTCTAGTGAAAGAAAACAGCAGCTAGAGTGGGGTTTTTGTGTGGAGCAATCTGTGTAACTTGAAGCTACCGATGATGAATATACCATTTTTAACTCCTTGATCTAACTAGCTAATCTAGGAGTAAGATCCTGTTCGAAATAAGTAGAGAATTCAGTCTCTTAAGAAAATTTGTACAGCTCTTGAGAATTCTACTGTGTGGAGCCATGTTTCTACTGAAGTTTAAAATAGTGAATGCTAACATATTTCATGAGTGATCTCACTGAAATTAATCAAGGAGTAGTGAGGGAAAATGTGCCTCATTCATCAGAACCAGCATAGGAAACCAATTTCTTTTTGAGAAATACTCCGACAAGTGAAGGGAATGGAGGAAACCAGCATGCCAATTTGTACAGGTAATTGTGTGTTTAATTCTGACAAAAAGTCTGTTTTCCTGCATTTTTTTCTTTTTTAATTTAAGATTTTCTTCCCCCTGAAAAAATTATGGCACAAGAATGCTTTAAGCAAATGAAGTAAATGTAACCAGCAAGCTGGCACTGGCCATGGGAGGTCACTGGGATCCCGTGTCCTGTCCGCAGTCCTTCTCCCAGCTCTCCGTGGGAGGCTGACACTCAGCTCAGCCCTCCGTGCTGTGCAGCCCACCAGGGCCGGCAGGACCCCGATGCCCAAAGCCATGGCAAGCATCCTCTCAGGACAGGCTGACCCACTCAGGGTGGCAGAATCCTGTGGGAATTGGGCTCTCTGGGCATCCTCTCTGCTTTTAGCTGTTCCCAGTGTCCTTGTCCCACAGACCCTGGCTCTGCCAAGTACCACCAGCTTCTCTGGGTGCTGAAGGGTGTCCAGCGGGGGAGGCAGAGTGGTGCAAGGGACAGTGATCTTCCATTTGGGATTGCTGGGGACAACTTTGGACCATAACAGTATCTATGAGGCTGTGGCCTTGGATGGGATCCATCCTGATATGTCCCAGCAGGAACCCCCTGAATCATCTACCCAAGCTCCTGAAAGCCCAAGGAGGTCCATGCTGGCTCAATGCTCTCCAGCTGTATCCAACTTGACAGCAAGGGCTTGGACTTTCCAGGAAACTCCAGCCCTTAATCTAATCCTTAATCTAATCTTGATAGCAGGAAAAATGGTGGAGAAGGTCATACTTGGCACTATTGGGAACTTATGGAAGGACAGTGCCAGTGTCAGCCATGGGCAGCGTGAGATAAGAGAGGGAAATTCCTGTCTAACTGATTGATTATCCCACTGCCGTAAGGTCACCCGTCTCATGGGTGATGAGAAGGCAATGCAGGTTGCATTTCAGGATTTTCAGAGGAGTTTGGATCCTGTCCCACACAGAATCCTTCTGGAGCAGGTGTCCAGATGTAAGATGAACAGGGACAGAGTGCTGGGTGAAGAACTGGCAGATGTACTGGTTTTCGATGGGATAGAATCCATTTTGTTCCCAATAAGTGGCACAGAGCTGGATTTGGATTCAGGATGGAAATGCAGTGGATAGCACTCAGATGGTTTGGATGTTGCTGAGCAGGGCTTGCCCTACCAAAGGACTTTGCAGTGTCCCAATGGACAATCCATTCCCCATGCTCTGCCACCAACGGGGTGACACCATCATCATTCCCCTCCTCATCGCTGTGTCCTACTTTGACAAGAATCTTCCACCCACTCTGCTCCAGAGGGCCCTCGAGTGCCCACAGAGGAACCGAGGAGCCCCTGTGGCTCCCAGGTCCTCCAGGCCTCGGGCGACCCCTCGCAAGCGGCCACGTGCTCCCGCGAGCCCCCTGGACGGCCCCTGCAGCTGCGGCCCCTGCGTGGCAGTGGCCCGAGAGCTGCAGGAACTGATGCTGCCGCTCTGGGCTCGCAATGGGACACGGGTGCCGCTCTACGCTGGGATGTGGCAGGCCTTGTGGAAAGAACTGGAGGAGCTGGTGAAGCGAGGCCACCTGCCCTGCTGTGGCTGGTCCAGCTCCTTCAGGAGCCTCCATCCCTTCAAGAGGCTGCTCCCAGCAAGATTCTCCATCCCTGGGAGAGCCTCAAGCCTCGCAAGGATGGCACACCATGGGAGAGCCGCCATCCAGGTAAGAAGCTCAGGCTGTCAGAGATCCTCCATCCTGTCAGGAGCCTCCGCTAGCTCTGACAGCCTCCATCCATCCCCCGCAGAGGCTCAGTGAGACCTGTCNCTGGTAGCAGGTGAGATCTTCTGAGGAGCAGAAGAACTGAATAAAAGGATTTTCCCAAAGAGCTGTCTGAGTGTTTCCACTGGTAGGGATTGACTGGGATAGGGTTCCTTTCTTCCCAGGAACTGGCACAGAGCTGGTTTTGGATTCAGGATGGGAATTCGGTGGATAGCACACGGATGGTTTTATTGTTGCTGAGCAGGCCTTGCCCTCCTCTGGACTCTGGAGTGTCCAATGGGATAATCCATGTTTTTCACTGGGAAGGGAGGGAGGAGTG
>VXAD01010169.1:0-13810 GCA_013399195.1 Dicrurus megarhynchus
ACAGCCCCTCAGCTCTGAGTGTGCCTGGTCTTTGCCAGACCCAGCCGAGGACCTGACTCCCAGATGAGAACTCCTGTAATGCTGAGGCTTGTGCTGCCGTGCTGGATTTGCTTGCACAGACAGAACCCTCCAATCCCAAGCATGTGAGCAGCTGTAGCCAGTGCCTGGTAAGGATTTTAACCCATTTTTAATACATTTTTAAATCAAGGGTCTGATTTCCGGATGTGCAAATAATTGGCAGAAAGCAGAATTTCCCTGTGGGAGCAGATGGAGAGTTACCTCTTTTGGAAAGCAACACTGAAGGATTTAGATATCAGACTCATTGGCTCCTGGGCAGCAAATAAACACTGGATATGTCTGTGTGCACATAAAGAAATGCACACCTTAGAGGCATTTTCAGGTGGAAATAACCATGGACTAACTGCATGGGTTGAGGTTTTCAAGGGCAAAAATGCAACATGTGTAACTTAAAACCTCATCATTTTTCTCTTCTCTTTTTCCTTCTCCTTTTTTTTATTTTAAGAAAGCCAGAAGTTCTTTGGTTCCACACATGAAATTCATCAAAGAATGGTTTCTCTCAGCTTTATGCTTTCCCTTTTTGTTCTTTGCAAACATTACCACTGACAGATTTAAATATTTTTTGTAACCATTAAAAATGTGAATTAGCCTGAACGATGACACCTCCAAGGCCTCAGCAGAAAGCCACCATCTTCAAGACAATTGTTTGTTTACAATTGTATTTTTTTGCTCCTCTTCTAGCAATTATTTTAAAATCTACGTTGAAAAATCCCTGAACATACATGACAGTTTTCTAGATTGTGTCATTTTTGTAATGGATTTTTGCTTTTATTTCCAAGCCAAAGTAGGAGAAAATATAAAATCAGCATCTTCCAGTGTAATTTTCCCTCTCCAGAGCAACTTGCAGTCTTTAAAATGAATAGTATTCTCTCCTTTTAAATCTCATGGAGACATTTGTTGGTCCAATTCCTATCCCCAGCCTGGGCTCATGTTATCGCTATCACCTTGCAGTCATGGTGAGAAACATGCAAACATTCTTGTTTGTGTTTTGTCAGCTACCTGATTTTCTAGCAATATCCTTAGATGCCTTTTATTAGGGATAAATCCCGCTGGATCCCACTTCATTCTTTTGATTGTGACAGGAATATTGCATAAAAGCCTCTGTTTCCTACTGCTTTTCTTGACATTCATACAGCAGATTTTTAGTTCAGTTTTATTGAGCCTATTTCTAGTTTATTCCAACTTTGTATCTCTCTGCCATATGAGAAATACTCAAACAAATACATTTTTTCTATGTAAAGGCAATATCAATTGGCCAGTTTCAGGGATATTATAAACACTGCTTTGTTCTGAAATATGCCTGGAAGGCACAAGTTATTTTCTCATAGCTGCCTTTGCCTTTGCTTCTCTAGAAACCTCTGTGATTATTTTATATGAATTTTTATTCCTTATTTTAGGCAGGATCTATGCTTGTGCATCTGATGGTCTTCTCTCAGTTTGATTTCTGCTTGTCTAACTAAGCAGCTCAGCACTCCTACAAGGCCACAGTTGTTTCTGGCATGAAGTTCTGGAGTAAATATGCTTGTGGACAAAATGTCTGTGAGAAGATAAAGCTGAGTGTGACGTTTTCCCTCAACACCAAGAGACTGGAAAAAAAGAAAAAAACTTTGAAAAAGATCCACCTCAACCTGTTAATTTTTCATGCTTTTGATTCTGTAGTTGTCAGGGAACTGTATTTTTTTTCCTTGTCAGTACTCAAAATTCCTGAAGGAGGTAATTCATAAAGAAACCTAGTAATTCACAGAATCACAGAATAGTTAAGGTTGGAGAATACTTGTGGGGTCATTAAGGACAATCATCAACCCAGCACCACCAGCTCGTGTTCATCACTAAATCATGTTCTCAGGTGCCATCCCCACACATCTTTGGAACCCTTCCAGGGATGATGACTCCACCCTTTACATGGGCAGTCAGTTCCAATGTTTTGCATCTCCTTCTGTGGAAAAAATTTCTGTAATATCCAATCTAAACCTCCAATGGCACAACTTGAGGCTATTTCCTCTTGTTCTGTCCACTCTTCCCTGGGAGAAGAGCCCAACCCCCACCTGGCTCTACCCTCCTGTCAGGGAGTTGTGGAGAGAGAGGAGGTTCCCTCTGAGCCTCCTTTTCTCCAGGCTGAGCCCCCCCAGCTCCCTCAGCTGCTCCTGGTGCTCCAGATTCTTCCTCAGCTCTGTTCCCTGCCCTGGACATGCTCCAGCCCTCAAAGTCCTTCTGGTTGTGAGGGGCCCAGAACTGGACACAGCACTTGAGGTGTGGCCTCAGCAGTGGGGACGGTCACTGCCCTGGTCCTGCTGCCACAGCATGGCTGGGACAGCCCAGGGGCCATTGGCTTTCTCGGCCACCTGGGCACGCCTGGGCTCATGTTCAGCTGCTGTCACCAGCATCCCCAGGGCCTTTCCCAGCTTTCCAGCCACTTTTCCCCCAGGCTGGAGCTGCAGGGGGCTGAAGGGACCCAAGGGCAGGACCCAGCACTTCCCCTGGTTGTACCTCGCACCGCCGGCCTCATCCCATGGATCCAGCCTGTCCAGATCCCTCTGCAGAGCCCTCCTGCCCCCAGCAGATCCACACTCCCACCCAGCTCGGTGCTGTCTGTGACCTTGGTGAGGGTGCACTTGATTCCCTCAGCCAGGTAATCAATGAAGATGTTAAACAGTGCTGATGAGCTGTTCCACCAGCTCCCTCAGTACTCTTGGGATGTGCTCTTTGGATGACTCCATGGACTTGTGTGGGGCTGAGTTGCATAGCAGTTCACTGATCATTCCATCATGGATTATGGGGCTTCATCCTGCTCCCTGCCTCTCTCTTCCAGCTCAGGGGGCTGGGTACCTTGAGAACAACTGGTCTCATTATTAAAGACTGAGGAAAATAAGGCAGCTCCTCATTCTTTGTCTCTGTTTCCCCCCACATCCAAAAAAGGATTCTCCTTGACCCTACTTTTGTGGCTGATATATTTGCATAAACACTTTATGTCATCTTTTACAGCAGTGGTCACATTAAATTCTAACTGGTCTTTGGCCCTTCTAATTTTCTCCCTGCATGACCTCACAGCATCCTTGTAATCCTCCTGAGCTGCCTGCTCCTTTCTCCAGAGGCAGAGACTGGAAGTCACACATGGTTGTTTCACCACTATCTGATGCAAGCCTCACTGCACAGAGCTAAATAGAATAACCCAAGGGAAGTAAGGAATTTGTACTTTAGGTGCTTCAACATCCTTTTTTCTTCCTCGCACACCTGATCAAATGCTGTTGAATAATCCTTTTGAATGTACAAGAGTTAACAACAGCATTTGATTTAGATTTTGGAAATAAGGATTTCTCTGTCTTCCAAAAAAAAAAAAAAAGTTGCATGTTTATGTATTGCTGTTTTGAGTAAGGCATGCAGCTGAGTAAGAAGTGCAATACAATTTCCTACATACAAATGTAGGAAACATACAAATGCTATATCTTCTTCCCATGGGTATATGGATGATGGGATTGCCTTATATAAAGCCCAGTATTTGAAATATGCATACCTTTCCTTAAAATAGTAATGCAAAACAATATGGGGTGGGAGGGGTAGGATTTATTGTGGAGATGGTAAGGAGGTGGCTGCAGATTTTTCAAATATTTATTAATAGGCTCTTTTGTGGCATCCATTACCATAGTAACAGAATAGCTCATGCAATCATGGCCTCATTCTTCATTTTCTGAAGATAAATAGATGGGAACTGAGATGCACAGATGAGAAGATTAAAAACCCAATGTCGAAACTGGATTTCTGCACTGGAGGCAGTCTAAAATCTAGATTTCTGGAGTCCTAGCCATTGCTTTAACCTAAATTCATCTCTCTTTTTACTGCAGGACAAAGTAATTAAATAATTAGCCACCAAATACATTAAAGTTTTTTCTCCTGTTTTAGTGTTTTGCTCATCATCCTGACTGATTTACCTGATGATGTGTGTGTGAAGCCTTCCTTGTGAGCAGCAAGTGTGGGAGCAAAACCACAGCATGTTTCAGTTCTGCTGATTGACCCTTTGAGCCCAGCGTATTTCCTGCTTAGTTTCTGAAGGATTTCAATACCTGGGTAGCACTGGCACAGTGTGTTTGTCTCAAAATGTAAATTTTAATTGAATTTGTTTGAAAAGCACTGAAATACTTAACTTTGGAGAGGCAAGAGTGTGTACATCTGTCAGACCCATCCCAAGGATTTTTGGAAGCATTAGTTCTCCTTCACCAATGTCTCACACTGTTTAAAACTAAAGCATCACTGGAAGACACAGACTAAGTCTTATCCACTTAAAATGAAAGATGTATTGGGATTTTTCTGAATATTTCAGTGTTGCAACAAAATCCCTTTTGCTTCAGATGAAGCTTATTTCTGAGGAAACTATGTTTTCCATTATGCAGAACACTGGTGAAAAATGCTCAATCTGTTCCAGCAGGTCTTTGGGTTTGTAAAGTGTGAATTCTGGTGCTGGAGGTTGGGGTCTCATGAATTTTCCAGGGTGGACAGAGAGGGATGCCTCCTGAGTTGTCCCCTGGCTCTTGTCCCACATCTCACCTGGGTGAAGCTGTTGGCCAGCTGAGCTCCATACCCTCCTCCTGGGAGCAACTTTTGCTATCCAGCTTTTTCCAGCCCACTCTTGTGGGCTGAGTTGTGGCTGCTGACAGCTCAGGAGCATTTCTCAAGGGAACCACTGAGCTTCTTGTTTGAAGGAACATCAGAAACAAAAAGGGAATATACTAAATGTTATTACTTTTTCTTTCCTTCTTCAACTGCCTTTACTAGTGTTTCCTTCTCTCCAACAAAAGGAATGATACCTGCAAGATCCATGTGTATGATCAGTGTCCATATGAGCCATGCTTCTGTATTACCTCCTCTTCCTCTGCCTGGTTTGATGCACCTTTCCCTTTCTTCCTGCCCTCCTTTTATATCATTCCTTTCTCCATCAATGCAAATATTTCTTTCCCCCCACTGATTGAAAAAGCTTTAATTGGTTGTACCTTCAGGTTGTACTTTTTCTCTACCTGTACATCAGCAAGCTGTACCTTTTTCACTCATGGCTTAGGCAGAAACTGTGTCAGGCACTATCAGAGTTTTCCTCTTGTCTGTGGTGAAGTTTGAATCAACCTTCACTCATGACTCCTCTGGAAGCATCACTTGAAGTTTTGCCAGACACTCTTCTATTTCCTGCAGCCCTGGGGCTCTTGGCTGAAGGTTTGGTGTGAGATCAGAGAAAGGCACCAGGACAAGGGGGAGAAAGACATGCCCAGAGACTGTGTCAGGGAAAGAGATATTTATTTTTTCTTTTGTGGAGATTTGCTCCAGCCCCCTTTTTGCTGCCGGTGGGGCTTCTTCCTGGGCTAGGGGGCATCCAGGGGCCTATGAGCCTTCCTCTTTGGGCAGCGCTGTGGCTGCCCAGACAAACAATCCCTGTCCCAGGGAGTGGAGGGGCTGTGACTGGAGCCCTGGGCAGAGGGACTTGTGGCCACTTCCTGCCCCGGCTCCTCCTGCGGATGGACCTGCTCTGTGGGGATGGGGACAGAAGGGAGGTGGCTGGGACCGTCGTGGGGTCCAGCTGGACCCTGTCTCCAGCTAGAGCTGCTGGAGCTGCTGGAGCCAGAGGTAGCTCCGGGGTTGTCCTCCTTATCCCTGGCAGCACGGGAGTGCAGCAGGCCCCTGGCTCTCTCACTGCACCAGCACTCAATGACACTGATGATGCTGTGGACCAGTGGCCTTGTATGCTCCTGGAGCAAATGCTGCAGCCTCTGGACCAAGAGCTCTGCAGCTGGGCCATGCACGCATAGGCTGTGCAGGATGCTGCTCTCTGCACTCTCCACCAGCCACCACTGGTGCCAGTATATACCCACCAGCCTCTGGTGCAGCCAGGGTTGTATCGGGTCCAAGAGATGCTGCTGTTGGCGAAAAAGTCCTGCCCACACCTCGGGCAGGAGGCCACCCACAGCCCCCAGGCAATGGGGGCGATTTTCAGCCAGGCCACTGGCAGCTGTCCCTGCCTGGCTGCTGGACTCTGATGGCCCTTCCATGTCCGTGTCCCTGTCCATGCCTGTGTGCCATAGAAGCCTAGGGAAGAGCTGAGGACCTCAGGCTGCTCCCTCTTGCAGACATCTTCATCAGCACTCCAGGATCAAGCCAGTCTGACCCAGGCTCTGCGGGCAACTAATAGAGCAGTGAGGGACATGATGCTACAATCATCCCCCCTCGATGTCACAATCCATCACCCAGTAACGCCATCCTCTGCCTCCCAGTGAGGACACAATTGAGTGTGACAACTGACATATGTAAGATACAGGCACAGCATATTATGTAAGACACAAGCTCACAATCCGTCCCCTGGTGATGTCACAAAGGACATCAAGGCCTTGGCTGTGACTTCAGCCCCCTCAGTTGGCCTTGCACTTCACTTTCCTTAGTATTATTCCTGTCAAAATAAACAACCCACTCCTGATCACCTTCCACCTTAGATCCATCTGGTCCCAGGTTTGGGATTTTGCACAGCATTAGTTAGGCAATGTCAAATTTGAAGTGGCTGGTGCTCTTCCCTTGTAAGACTCCCTTTCCCAACACGCCCCCAGTGCTCCCCTCCAGGTTTTCTGTTCATGTTGGCCATCACTCAGGCAACTCTCCTTCACAGATTGTGAAATCCTGCCGTTCCTCACAGTGCCAACTGAAACTTTTCCTGGCTTCCTGCACCAGCTTATGCTGCAATTTCTGATGGTCGTTAATGGACCTGTCTGCAACCTCGTCAATTGTCTGCAGCCATAAATCCATTAACACAGGTCTGGTGGTTTGAGTTTAAATGATGTTGCTGCCCCTAACACTGATTACGAAACCCCTAAACATTCTAAAATGAGCAGTAGAATAAAGCGAGAGTGAAAATGTAGGTATAAATTTTGAGTTCCGAGGGCTTGTTTGTGTTTCAATGTTACATGTTCATAAAATGTTTTTACAGACATTAGAGCAGCAGAGGTTTTTAAGGGAGGATCATGTCCTTTTAATGCTTCCCTCACAGGGGTGTGACATCCAGGTTGATGGACTTTCTGTTGGGTTGTCGAGTACTGATTTTTATTAGTGGCTCGGAAAATAGGAGCATAGTAATTCTTGTATTGCTGCACATGAAACTCAGGCAGCAGGAAGAAAGGTTCTTTTATGAGCACATCCTTAAATTTCCATTAAGACTTGAAATTATTAAAGAAAAAGAAAAAGAAAGATTTAGGTTTCTTACATAATTCTTTGGAACAAGAGCGCTTTCATGATTTGTGTTAGTAACATTTATAAAGGAATGCACAGAGATTGTATCGAGTAAAGGACATACAGTTAAATCACTTATATTCTACTTTTTATGGCATGATTGAGTTGTGAATTATGTTCATTTTCCTTGCATTTACAGGCTGGAACAAATGGTGAAGGCTTAGTTATAGGGAGTGTGTCCCTGACTGTAACGTTCTTTGTGCCAGCATGGATTCCTTGCATGCAGGTTCACTGTCTGAATTGTGCTGGCAGGGTCTGAAGCACTGCAGGTTGTGCTTGGAGCTCAGATGGACACCTTAGGATGATCCAAGAAGGGTTGGCTTCTATCTGCCCCACATTAAAGTAGGCAGCAAGGTCTGGTTTATAGGGCTGCTGGCTCTGTATCCATGAGCTTGGATTCTAGTGCAAACTGGTTTTGTTTCCATTTCCCACCCTCAGGAGAATATTTTTCTTGCTTGCAAAGGTCTTTCAGGTGAGTGGAATGGATGTGACTGAAGTAGTTCTGGAGCTCAATCTCTGTCCTTCCCCATGTGAGTCTTGTAGACAGATATGAATAAAAGGTGAAGAATGAGGCAACAGGACAGAAGCCAGACACTCATTTGTGCCTCTGAAACAGGATTAATGAGTGACCAGCCTTGACTGGAAGCTCAAGTACAAATCAATTCACAAAATGATAAAGCAAGAACATCCTTAATGAACAGATCAAGTATTCTGAAACATTATAGTTTGGATACCTTTCTTCTCCCTTCAGAAAATTTTCTCGGGAAGGCCACGTTCAATGGCACAGAAAAGGTAATGCCAGATATATGACAGTCATTGGCAAACATCACAAATCAATCTACAGCAATTAAATTCGGGGTTCCACCCTGCCAGAACTCTCCTTCATAGGTGTGAGGTGAGTTAATGGAGCTCTTCCTGCCGAGGAGTGCATACAGAGGTGTGCACAGTTGGGAGATGTTTTACAGCTGGAGAACACAGTTCTGTGAGGTGTCACCATGCTATTTGTGCTTGTCACCCACTCAAACAATGCATTAAACCGGAGATTAACTATTATTAATTGTGCAAGAACCACTAGTCAAGCCATGAACACAATTTATTTTACATTCTGTTGAACAGAGCATGCTCACAAGGTTGATCTGCTGGTGTACTTGGGTGATCCTGGAGGATTAAATGTTCAGCTGGGACACATGAGCCCATGCCAGGAGACTGCTTAGCACATCACTGTGAGACTCATAACCACAATCAAGAGCTCCCCTTTCTCCCCACACCCCAAAGGAGGCAGCCCTGTCTGTGATTGTGTCTGTGCTCTTTTCACCAGAGCGACTGAGGAGAAATTTACTGATAAGGCAATTCTAACTTACATGTCTGTTACTCCTACTGAATGTTTAACAAAAGATTTATTTTACCTCTTGAGGTAGCTTTCTCTCCACATTGCAGGAGAAGCTGTGTGACACTTATTACAATGTGCAAATCTTGATTCTGTGCAGGGTTGAGATGGATGACAGTGATCTCACAGGGATTTGTAGCTGAATATCCATTGAATCAAGTCCTCCATGATTTATTTTTGGTCAAAGGACATTTCACCTCATCAACATATTGGAGTAAGAGATCTTCAGCAAGACAGGGAGTGTCAGAAATCTGATCTTTTTTATTACTTTTGTTTCAACACTGAATTAATTTTTGTAGGCAGCTACCAGAACAGGAACATGTGCTTGTAGAAAGACCTGGTAAGGCTGTGTTGAATTAGTAAACACATCAATTTTCAGTTATTCACAGAGCTACTTCTGAAAAACTCTTGGAGCAACTAAATATTTGTAAATACATGGCTAAGCAGACACAGGATGCTGCTGTTAACAGAATGCTGCTCGTTTCATTAGCATTTGGATCTGGTCTTAAAATAAGTAAGTGTATACAAGCTTGATTTGTGGCTAGAGCCATCTGAACAGATCCAAATAACACCACTGACGTCTTTAGCAACAGCTTGAGGTCTGAGCAGGTCTGCTGTTCAAGATTCTCAGCCTGGTTAATCTTTTTTCCACAGGGATGTAGTAAATACATGGTGCTTGGCAAGAAGAAATAAAAGGCAACTCACCATGGCAGAATATTCTTGTGTTTGCCGTGACTGGGGATTCAGCATTAAAGTACTTCAGGGTTTGTCAGGAATTATTTGCAAGGTTTAAGAGGGTGCAAAATGCTACAGAAACAATTGTAAACCAGGGTAGAAATTATGAATTATGCCACACTGAGAGGGTAGTTATTCCACCACAGCATCTGGCACCACTGATATCTGCGTGGCAGACTCACCAGGGAGGACTATGATGGAGGGCCAGACCTCTGCTTATTTGCATCAGTGAAAGGAGTGCTGCTGGCTTCAGTGGTGCCAGAGACTGAAAATTCACTCATTCCTACAGTTAGTCCCTGTAGGCTTGGACTTTGAGGTACACGGGTTGTTCAGGTCTTTTTAGAAATTATTTTGTACCTATGGAAAGGAGCTAATGAGTCTCCTGGGCTTTTAGTTGGACCTATTGTTCACATTTTGAATTCAATTTTACAGAAAATAGGAAACAGTGCCATTTCTTCTCATACACTAATCTTTCCACAATATGGCGATCCAGTTCACTTCTTTGGGTCAGTTTTTGAGTCATAACGTTAGAAATGTTTGGGTTTTTTCCCCAACTGTATAGTTAATATAAATATATAGATTTAATAACAGTGAGTATTGGCTATTTTCTTGGTGGCTTAGACATATAACCACCGGTTTATCCAATGGTGTATACAGGAAAAGTATGTTTAATATGTTTAATCATGAATTTAATGTCATTAAATTTGGGAAGAAATTTTTCCAATAACAAAGACACACAGTTCCCACAAGTAGCTAGAGAGGTATTTCTATTAACTGAATACTCATCAATCTGACTCACTTGGGGCAACGAACTCCCAAAGACACAAGTGACTTTACAGTTTCTACCTGTGTTTCTGCTTTTATGTATAAGCCAAGACAAGTCACAAGAAATCCAAATCAAGACTTAGTCAATAACATTTTTTTTCCCCAATGAAATTGAGAGCTTTTTCTTAGTGTAGCATGATTGTGATGCCTTTTCCTGGTCTTAAAATCAAGAGTCAAACATGGTTAGAAGGGAAAAAGGGATTTTACCTTGGTATTTATTTTAAGGATCCTTAGGTGCACTACGTCCAGGTCGAATGCACCTCCATACAGCTCAATGCTCTCCCCCCAAAAAAATTGGGTATAACTTATAGGTTTTACTAATTAGCATATCTATCATAAATTCCCAAATGAGAGGCTGACATGAGCCCACTTCCCCGAGGAACCTTCCCCTCGATGATTCTATCTTAGTTCACAAAATGTGCTCTGGAGAGGACCTTGGGGTCTGGGGCATGTTGATCCCTAACTACGAAACCTCTGAAATGTTTAGTCTCTTAGCTTAGCAAACATGTCCAAGAATGTAGGCAAAAAGCACTAAGGAATACAGAAGTTGTAACAAGGTATAAAAGGGGTTTAAAAGAAAAGGCAAAAAATCATCATGGCTTGAATTGTGTAGTGTAAGACCTGTTGTTCCCTATCTCTGCATTGAGGGCTAATGATAACAACCTTGTGCTGGTGTAGAATGAACTGTGTGTAACCCTGGAATTGCAGCTGCGGGTGTAGGAGGAGGTCAAAGGCCCGTGGCTACAGACAGCTCACCAGCCATCAACTCCTTGTAATTGAAATAAAATTGTCTTTAAACGAGCTGGTTTTATGCACAACATAGAACACAACCACACCCCACCACCACCATGTATCTCTGAAATGATATACAACAAATTTGGATATTAGGTCGAACTGAAGATTGAGTAACAGACTCTTGTCAGCACCCGTGCGAAGAGGAATCCACATGAATTCATCTATATCAAGCTCCTCCTTGGTATCATACTCCTACCAAAGCTCTTGGGATGCTTATGGATCATCTTAAGCTGGCGAGACATCCCCAAACTGTCAGATTCCAGATCATAAGAGCAGAAGGGTGAGCACGATGCCACCGAAAGTTTGTGTGTATCAATTTTGGTCTTATCATTCTGATGAATGAGGTTTAATAACTGTATCATTTTAGCTGTGTGTTAATAGTGTTGCAGCTGGGCTATCATTATTCATTGGTGAGACTGCAATCCTTAATTAGCGGAACGATTAATTATTTTGCATATTAGGTGTGTTTCCTTGGCTTGCATAAGGTGCAAAAATTGCAGAGAAGCAAATTAGTGGAAAATGTCAACAACCTAAGCTGTAATTTGGGCACAACAAATGGGCTTTAGGTGGAGTGGTGTTTGTCTGAATACATATGTTGGATGCTTTTATAAAGTTCAACAACTTTATTTATAGCAAATACTCCTGAGGAATTTTCACTTGAAGAATTATGTTACCACTTAACTCATGAAGCAGAGACCTTCATAAGAAACAAGAACAACAACGGAACCATCAAAAAGCCCCACTCCCAGATGGGGCAAGAACGGGTGGATCCTGGGGTTAATCTGTGTGTAGGGAAATGGTGTGAAGGCGGGGGTTAAATGGCAGTGTGTGAATAACTGGTGTGGGGAGGAATGTAAGGTAGTTTGGGATTAAGCCTAGACCAAAGGTCACCCTAACCCTGGTTTGCCATCCAGCCCAGCTTGTTAGGAACGGTTAAGGAGGGGCAGTTGCTGAAGACAAGGCCAGGGAAGGGAATGGAAAGTCTCCCCCTGCTTGCAGGTATCTCTGATTCTTGAAAAGGGTGGCACAGACCCCAAGACTCCCTCACAACCCAGGCTGAGGCTCAAGCACACACTGAAGCAGGATGCCTCAGAGGCCTCTGTAGCCTGTGGAGGGAAGAGGGAAGCTCCAACTCTGGTCCTAAAGCAGCACCAAGGTTGAATCAAGGTCAGCATGAGCCACCTCTGAGTCCTGCCAAGTTGTAAGTAGTGCAATCAAGCCTGACTCCTAAGTGACTAGTTGCCGAAGCCTCACTCTTACCCATGGCACAAAGCTGGCCAATGCACAGTGTATTTGCACCCCTATAATGATTATACTGTCTCTTCAGGCTGCTCTATCAAAACCATGGACAAAAATAAAATTGAATAATTTTTTGCACTAATGTGGTGGTTGACCTTAGCTGGCTGCCAGTGGCCCATCAAGATTCTCTCTCACTGCCTCTCTTCAGCAGGATAGGGGAGAAAATAAGGTGAAAAACTTGTAGACCAAGAGAAAGACAGTTTAATTTAAAAAAAAAAAAAAAAATAGACTAAATTCTTCACACAGGAAAAAAAAAAAAGGAAAAAAGTATACTCTAGGGCAAGAAATATTCCTTTGGTCAGCTGCCTTGCTCTATTCCTTCCCAGTCTCATGTCCATCCCCATCCTACTGGCCTTTCCTTGGAGAGGCAGCCTTGCTGCTGTGTGAGCATCCTACCACAAACACAAAGCCTGGCTCTCCAGGGGCCTCTGCAGCAAAAGTCCATCCCACCCCAACAGAGCCAGGCAGGAGGCATTCATCCACCCTAGCTCCAGCATCTTTCTCCCTGGGAAAAATAATCCAGCTGCAGTTTGGAAGGTACTGACGAAGAATGCAACACTAAGCACTGCTGAAGCAAGTTTCTCTGATGGACAGAGCGGGTTGTTGTCCTGCTTGGTGTCCACTCATCCTTTAGCAAGCAGGCTTAAAAACAAGCAAACAAACAAAAAAGCCCTCAAAGTGTGTGTCTTTCCCTTCCACTGGGAATGTGATACTTTAGATACTCCATTTTTCTGCTGAAAGGTGATCCTGGCAGCAGTAGGGTCTGTGCTTACAGGTGGATACACGTCTAAAATGAAGGGATGTACACGTAAAGTGGGGTGCAATTTAATATATTTAAAATAATTTTTTGTTTGTTCTCTTTTTTTTTTTTTTTTCCTTTTGAAATCTTTGCAGAGTGGTAGGAGAATTCAGTGATGTGCAACAAAACTCTAGTGGGAATTTTTTGGGCAATGGCCAACTAAGCTTTCGAAGTGGAATGAAAATGAATTTTGTGTCCCCCAGAGAAAACCACTACAACAAACTTGACATCACATTTCTCTTTAAAAAGACAAACTAATCAAAGGCTTACAATTGATTGTGTGCCCTGTGGGAAAACACCACAGAAAAGGCATAAAAGGGGCATTTTCTTTGAAGAGGAAGAAGCAAAACAACAAGTTTAAACAATAAAACCAGAAGGTAGAGGTATTTGTGAGATGAGACCGGAGGAGGAGGCTCTTCTCAGCACCCCTTTGGCAGAAAATCCCTGAACAAAGTCTGATGGTAGATAAAAAAGGTGATACTGGGATTTAATAGCCATTGAGGGGAAATACTCAATGCTCCGGCTGTGTAACTTTGCCATCCCAGAACAGTTCAGGATAACTAGATTTATGCTCTGGCTTGAGACACTTTAAGGTTGCAATACTGATGATCACAGAGAAAGTAGGACTGAAGTGTGATCAC